>WHPZ01576906.1:0-18869 GCA_016617965.1 Macrosiphum rosae
CTCAGAGTCACAATAATCAGTATTTTCTAGTTGGATTTAAAATGTACAGTGTTGCCACTTTCTGATGATATAACAAGCTTGCAGATATCATTATAAGTTTTTTTTTTTTTATCAATTTTTGTTTAAATCGTCAAAACTGTTTCCAAGTAAACCTATGAAAAAAGTAAAAACCCCTTGGCGTACGGGAGGAAACTAGTGAGAACCCAAAAAAGGGCTCTTGGCGGTCAACCTGTTAAATGTACCTTGAATAGGTAACTTTATCTGACATTAGATTCAACTGTAATCTTGTTTCAATGTATTCACTATTCGTTTTATTAATAATATACAATTCAATTTACTATCTATTCCAAAGTACGTATTCCTATAAAAATAGTATTAAAAATGTAAGATATTACAAAAAATATCTATGAATTTGTATTAACTATCTATATCGACTATATATATCTACTAAAAATGTTGCGAAAACCGTACAATTTCACAATTAATTGCTGTAGGTAATCTATGAACTACACTCATTCATTGACTTTAAAACTCAACCAATTTTAATATTGTTTTCTCTATCTCTCGATACTGGGCTATTTTCAAATCTTGAAAATGTTGAGGGCTTTTTTGATGTTGAAATCGTGGTAAAAAGTAATAGTCCCATGTATATTACATTAAAAAAAAAAACTGCACCAGGCTACTGCTGATTTTCCGATAAAAGAACATAATATACGTTGCATATAATATAATACAATTATTGTAAATTATGACACCTCCCTTGAAATAAATCCAAAATATACCACCGATAATGACTAGGACATTAATTGGGCCTATAATATTATGGTCGCGTGTACATTTACTGTGTCTTTAATACGCATTTTTTTTTATTTATTTTGTTATTAATATTTCGTTTTAATGGCGTTGCATCTCATTCGGCAGCCGCGCGTATTATACATATACGTCGTATAATATACAATAATTCGCGTCACCCAGCGTTATTAATAGTACCTACATATTATTATTGTATGATATTATTATGTGGACGCGGAACGATTAATATTGTTGTTTTTTTTTTATTATTTAAATTGTTTTTATTATTATTATTCGCGACGTTATTCGCTGAATTCCCGGCTTGACGTGCGGTCGTCGGGGCAGGCGTGGAGCTCAGCTAGGGATCACCCCGGGGGTATAATGCGAGAGCGTTTTAACCGCCACCACCGCCGACATGGACAATAAGGTCGAGTAGGCGGCGTGGAGGCTGAAAACACACACACACACACACACACACACACACACACACACACGGTGTAATATGGGTGGAGGACGTTATACGCGGTTTAGCCGTCACCGTTATGCCGGTCGGCCGACGTTGTTACACGCGAAACGTGAATGATAAATGAAGGCTGTCGACGCCACCGCTACGAACCGACACGCGTATTATTATACATTAATATTATTGTTATTGTTATTATTATTATTATTATAATACGCGTGTGTAATTATAGTGCACTTGGGCGAAACAATACGCGACAAGACTCGCGCGCAGAGATTGTGACGAACGCAGATGAAATTTGGTAGAAAAAAAATAACAATAATAAGCGGCAGGGTGCTCAGGGAAAAGTGGACGCTCGAAAATGTTCAGCACAGGCTGCTCTGGTAGTCACCAGTAAAGTCGCGACGAACAGTGGTGCACAGAGGAATTATAATATGATAATAATATAAGAACGTATACTGCAGTGTGGTTTGCCAAGCATCCTCACCCTTTAATTTTCGTATTAAAAATAAGATTTCATAGGAATTTTTGAATACTTCACAATCATATATATATATCATCGAATACTTGATATTTTTTGTTCCTTGGCGATATAAACTTCTGTTTTTCAATATTGAGAACCACACTTTTGCATCCTGTAAATTATGCAGCAGATAATTTTTTTGAGAATTTTGATCCATTTAAATCAAAATTCGAACTAGTTGTTTTCCAGTTAGTTACTATAAGCATTATTTACTAAGGAAAATATGAGGTTTGAGATGACTTGAACACTACCTATAGTAATTAATATCAATCCATTAACTTTTTATCATTTGTAAACATTGTGTGTAAATATTATAGTATAGTACATTTATATTTGGGTAGATCATTTTTAAGGATTATTATCCTTAGTAGGTATATATATATACATATTAGTAAATCAGAAACTACTCGTTCTAATTATGGTTCAGATATATTTTTTTTTGTTATTGATTTTTACTCAATTATATACAAAACATTTAATTACATAGATTGACTAAAATTTATTTACCTTCTGTAAGAATAGCTCGTGTTGAAGGCAGAGAGGTAACTATTTTCATATTACATTGAAAAAGTATAAATTAATTTTAAAATATAAGATATACATTTATGAACAATTTAAATAAAATAAGATTAGATCAAATACGTGAACATTTTCAAAAAAAAAAATTATCTACTGAATAATCTAAACTTTAAACTGTTTAAAGTAAAAATGGGGTCTTCTTCGTTTGAAAAATAGAAGTTTGTGCCTCTACACGCTACAAGGGCGTTTTCGATTAGATAAAATGTCAGGGGTTGGAATTTGTTACAGTTAGGTATTATATATTATAAAATGTACAATTTAAGTACTTCAATAACAAATTTAAGGTTTTATTTTATTTATTTATATGTACTTCTAGCGCTTAAAAGTTATATATATATATTTTATACAAAATATATATATTCATTACCAATTCGGGTGATTGGCGAAATTATATACGGTGTTGTGGGTCCTATATAATTATGTAACTGATTGTTACTGTTCAGGAATTAACATTTGATGTGTAAACTGGGTACTGTTTTAATTGTATTTAACATCCAGAGAACACCACGGTAAGCTTTAAAAAAAGTTTTGTTTTTTACAATATACCTGTGTAAACAATTTGTTTTTATTCTAAAATATAGTTTACTACACAATACAATTAATTCATTTAATTTTAAATAGTAAAACATGTTGTAGTCATTCGTTAATTTATATTTCGATTTTTAGGATTCCGTAGCAAAATACGGAAACCCTTATATACTCTGTTCAAAATAAGAACAGTAGTCGGCTGCTGAGTCGTTGTAGTGAGGACGGCGCCTGACCATAATATGTCTGACCGCCACCCTATGAAAACTCGTCGCCGCCGACTACTGTTCTTATTTCGAACAGACTATAGATTCGTCATGTCTGTCTGTCCGTCCGTGTATATCACAGCCACTTTTTTCCAAAACTATAAGTACTATACTGTTGAAACTTGTAAGTAGATGTATTCTGTGAATCTCATTAAGATTTTCACACTAAAATGGAAAAACATTTTTTTTGGGGGTTCCCCATACTTAGAACTGAAACTCAACAACTTTTTTCATCGAACTCATACGTGTGGGATATCTATGGATAGGTCTTCAACAATGATATTGAGGTTTCGAATATAATTTTTTTCTAAACTGAATAGTTTGCGCGAGAGACACTTCCAAAGTGGTAAAATGTGTGTCCCCTCCCTATAACTTCTAAAATAAGAGAATGATAAAACCAAAAAAAATATATAATGTACTTAACCAAGAAAACGTCCACCGAAAATTGGTTTGAACGAAATCTAGTAAGTAGTTTTTTTTTTTAATACGTCATAAAGTAAATAACAATTTATTATAATTCACGCGGGGCGTGGCTTGATCGGTTGCGGGTGCGGAGCGCGAGGGTAATATTATTATAATATTAGATAAGATTTCTGCTGGACCTGGTGGTGGGGCCAAACTTAGTTTAAAAAAAATACATTAGCTATTATTAAAACATCGATCAAAGTTACTTATTATTTATGTTACTTGCTGCTACGGAACCCTTCATGGGCGAGTCTGACTCGTAATATTGGTCGCTTTTTTTGTATTTATTCACCGTGTTTTCCGCTTTCCACCATAGTTTATATTACTTTACATATTACTATATGTAATTGTATTGGAAAAAATATCAGATTTAACCTTTTGAAATTTCACAATCGACCTTTTTACTGTTGGTATTGCGAGGCAGAGTTTACAGTATAATATAAAGGTAGAATTTCAAAGTTCAAATTAAAAATAGCTTGTATTACCGTCGACTAGGTAGACAATGATTTAAGGTAGATCCACTTTGTCGTATTGAGTTGATTACAAAGTGATTTTTTTTCCTTTTTCAAATCCCGATTGCGGCCCGTATAAAATAGCTAGGAAATACGGTATTCAGTGGTTATTAAAACTAAATAAATATCTCGTTTGGGCCTTACGTTTTTGATATACATTTAATACAGCGCGTTCACACGAGCTAACAATTTATATTTGGCTCAAATATTATAAAAATATAAAGTTTTCACGTGAAATTCAAACCATTATTTTATACTTCACATCAAAGTATATTTTAATTTTTTAGAAATATTAAAACAATGCCAAACGTACCATTAAGAAATGTTACTTTGTTCTATGAAAATGCACTTTTCAAATTTTGAAAATCATTAACTATAATGAGTTGATCATATTAAAAATTGTCTAAGACCGTAGTAATGATGTATGTAATGACTGTAAATATGTGTAATGTGTGTAAAAATTCAATAACATATTATATTTTTAGTTTTTAATATATTAATTTTATACGTAGGTATACTTTATTTTGATAAGAAATGTGTGCTTGGGGTAGGAACCTACTTATATAAGCAATGGGACATCTCTGCTACCAACACTTTATTACCAACATTTTTTTTAAAAAATACGGAACTTGACTCGTCGTCTTGTGAACCCGGTATAAAATGCACTAGTTATAGAGTATATTATTCTCGTTTAAAGAGTATATTGCTTATAAAATCATCGCATTATGTCCTTCTTAAAAAAATTCAAATATTTATATTATATAACTAGTGTTGAAGACTTCCATACTGTACCTACATATATATAGATGGTATAGATATGCCATTATAATTATTAATAATAATATAAAATACCTAGTGATAATTTAATAGAAAATCAAATTTTTAACATTTTCGAGCCAGTTGGGGGAAGTGGGGATGCTAAAAACTAAACTAGGAGGCAATATAGCCCCCCAAACACCCTCACGTAATTTGCACCAACAGAATATTATATACTATATTGTAACTCGTTAG
Source organism: Macrosiphum rosae (assembly GCA_016617965.1). Lineage (NCBI taxonomy): Eukaryota > Metazoa > Arthropoda > Insecta > Hemiptera > Aphididae > Macrosiphum > Macrosiphum rosae. The sequence continues at coordinate 5,137 of WHPZ01576906.1, forward strand.
ATATAATAAAATTGATATAAAAAGATAAAAAGAATATTCAGTTTTCCGTATTATAATTATGTAAAATATGATTTTACGTCAATTTTTCAAAAACTTTGTTGGTTCAAGTAAATTATAATAAAACGTGATCTCCAATTTATATGATTAAATATGTAAAGAACCTAATAAAATATAATACAGACGTTTTTAAGCAATATCATCATAGTAGTTATAGGTACATATTAAGAAAATAATAACAACAAACTAAATTGCGTTTTTATTAATATTTTGTATTTTGACACAGCGGACGAAATTATGTTAAAAAATACGTTACAGCGTACCTTACAAATGAGGTACGCGTTATCTGAATAATTTAAATATACGTTTAATATTATAATACCTGTGTTATTAAAACGATATTGCTTTAAGTACTTCCAGAAAGTGATGGATGGAGGGTTGGATGAAACTGATTATAATTATCATATTATAACCCTTTGTTGTACAGTAATTCGTTTAAAAATGGTGAAATTAAATAAGACATACCTACCTACATACCTATATATAAGAAAATAATAGAATCCCCGGGCTCCACATCCGTGAGGCACATTATTATTATCCTGCGTACGTGAATAAATTATTCTATAATAATTGTCGTAATATATAATATAGTACCATTTATAAATGGTTTAAAAACGAACATATCTTTTAAAATGTGCGCATTACACCGCATTTAATAGTATATCTATAGTTACACCTAGGTAGCTGTATAATATAGACATGTACCTACCACGCATGTATTATCCGTCGGATATAATACGACCTGCCTATAAAAGTAGCTGATATTTCCCCTACGACTCGTATATATTATTATATGCACGAGCAGGCGACTGATTGAATCCGTTCGCATATCTCATCGTTTTTGGAGCGGAAGGTGCGCAGGTAGGTATATACACTGAGAAAATGAATTGCTTTCATACATCGGAGACGATACGACCAGCACAACCACCAGTAGGCACCCATGTAATTGTGTGTGTATAGGTGGATGGGTGGGTGGGTGTGTGTATGTGTGTGTGTGCGGCTAGTGAAAGTACTTGCCGTCGAACAATTTATTACATCGTTTCAATCAACGTCTTATTCGGGTGGAAATGGTTCCACTCTTTTACTATAGGTATTCTTTTTTTTATTTATTTATTTTTATATATATGCAATATATCTGTGTAATATATAACATATATGCTTGTATGTATATACACATGTATTATTTGAAAACCATCAAAAGAATGTGTTCGCGTTTATGAAAAATATAAAAAAATACTATCCTTTTCGATCAACTAGTGAACGAAATGCGTTCGGATATGAGAGATAAAAAGAAAGCGACACCGTGATTAACGATTAACTACACATAAAGATTTTGTGTATTATTTTTCCGATAAATTATCGTCACCTCACAACATCAACTTTAAACATAGGTATAGGCAGAGCGCGTATAATATTATACTATAGTTAGAATAAGTTAGATATTTCAGTGACGTATTTAGTTGCTCTACCTTTTAGGCTTCTATCCGGAACATAACTAACAATTGCTCGGGGGTTGGTATATATTGTAATGTACGATTTTCCATTTTGTATTAGTGCATTTATACTAATTTCCTTATTTACCTGGACCCTCAAAAAAGTGATATTAATATAAAAATGTTTAGAAATTCTTGATACTTAGAATCTTGAAAATACAATGAGTTCGACAAAGTCATTGTAAAAAGAATAATCACCCATGTCAGCGAAGTGCTAAATACATGTGAACAAAATACGGATATGAGAAATAATGATAAAAACCTGAAAACATCGTGATCAACTGCATATACATATTTTATGTATTATTTTTCCGATAAACGCTCGTCTTAAGCAACAGTGCAGATATTAATTTTAAATATAGGAAGGTAAGACTCGTATAAGCAGTTTAATGTCAGTGGCGTATTCAGTAGAATCTACCCTATAATATAGCTGTTATTATACTCCTAGGGGAGGTGATTGTTCCGATCCGGAACATTACTAACAACTGCTCGGGGGTTGTTGTATTTTATGATGTACGATTATTTAGTTTTGTATTTGTTCATTTTTATAATTTCTTATATTTATTAGACCTTCAAAGCTTAACAATAATATAAATTCTTTGGACATTCTTGTTATATGCCTATAGTCTGGAAAATACGTTAAGTACGACAAAGTTATTGAAGACATTTTACTTATCAAGTAAAATAATGTTTGAAATTTCTTGTTTGATTAAGAGTGGTATTTGTTTGATTTTAAAATTATCCACAAACATTATTGGTATGTTTTTTTAGCTAAAGTATTTAAATAAAAACAAAGACATTTTTTATTATTCATAAATTCGACACGTAAATTATACATCAGTTAAAATGATGGTCGTTAACACTGTTCTTGTATTAAACAGGCATTTTGGCATTACCGTAAAAACCGTTAATTTAGTTGTTTAAAAATAAGAATTGTTGAGACTTGAGCCAAATCTGAGTCATTTACGATTTTATACTAGTGCATTAAATAAAGTAGTACAGTGAATTAATTTAATTAATACCGGTTAAATTATAAGTGATTTAGGATATTAATTTTCCTTTCTTAAAGTACCTAATAGTTGGGCTATTAAAAACGAGTTTACACTAAAAAATTATGATACTATAATATACTAAGTACAAGTTGATTTATTATTATTTTTTTATTAACCGTAAAGAAAATTGTCATAACAAGTCATTTAAAGAAAAAATTTTACAGTTATTATGTTATTTAAAAATAATTTTAAATATTACATGTCATTAAATATAGATTATATTCTAATAATACTACAACAATGTTTTGTGAGTGCAAAATAAACAATAGATACATATGCCCTGTAACAATATCTAAATATTTTTCTGTGATCTGGAAATAATTTTCAGTTATCAAACTAAAAATATTGCTTTAATGATTATTTAAAACAAGCAATAAAAAAAAAAGATATATAATATTTAAATCAAACATTAATTTAGTTAAAATTTTAAACTTTCACGTTGTTCACACAGGGTTTTTTTATCGCAATGTCACAGTATTTTTTTCTAATTAACAAATCTTTTCTAGTTAGTATTTTCGTTTATCTGATCACCAAATGATAAAATGAATACCTAACTACTTTGGAAATCTGTGATGGAAAAATCGCGTACGGCTTACTTATGCAAATAGGTCGAAAATCAAAAAAATAGTTTCCGTAATTTCAATAGTTATCTAACCTCTATAATTATCAAGTACCAAATCCATACAAGTATAATAAGTTATAGTTGTGGGGACGGAAAGAGAATACGGTCGGACGTGTACAAAGAGGACAAATTAAGACAAACATGAGATGAAACACTCTGCAGGTGCACTTATTGACCGAGATTTGTTTGATAATTTAAGACTTATTAAAAACCTACGAGGGTGGCCGAGGTAAAAGAAATAATTGTATTTATCGTGCACGTTTATGTGGACATTAGAGGCATACAGTTTAGAATAGCCAACATGCGAATCCCAGGAATGTTTGAGTGTGTATTTTTTTTTTATTTTTTTAATTGAAACCAATTGAGTGTAAAGACGTGTGCGCAATTGGAATATTTCCAAATCGTTGCCGCCTAAAGTCGGGTCCTCGGTGAATAGTTATAATATAGTCCGTGCAGCTTGTTCTAGAGAAGAGGGTGTATATTATTATCTGTGCAACAAGCCAAACGGTCCATTCCGCGCTTTATGTTTGGGAAAAGTAATATTCATTTTTACGGACACTACTATATATACGAAGGGCTCTAAATGCGCCATTACATATAATAAAATCGTAATTAAAAATTCGTACAAAAGTATAGGAATGAGTACCTATACTTATATAGAATGGCAAATATTTAAATAGGGACCTCCAAGTTCCAATACGTGAATAATAAAAATAATGATAATTGGCAAACTTAAATTTTAATAATTTTATGCAAGTTGATATTTTTTTAACTTAACTGGCACCACTTTTTTTCAAGTAAATTCTGTTATATTTTACTAAAAACACGTTTCCATATGATTTAAATTTTATAAATTATTTATACGAAATAAACAAAACAATTTTTTTCTTCGTTAAAATGGTATATCCACAGTGTTTTTTTGTTTTTTTATGTCAACTCATATTACATAATATAATAGGTATTGCTAATTGTTTATACTCATAGACAGCTTTAGTAGTAGGGGAGTAAAATTTCACTTCACTTCTCTCGTAGACAAATTCAACGACCATGAATTATAAATAGTACCTATGTATTGAATATTATGTTTGTCGAATTTGAGACGTAAATACTTTCAAATACATATTCCTCTTCAAACATTAAATTTAAACCCAAGAATGACATGTAAAATATATACTATTGTAATAAATTATTTATTATTCATGTTATTTACTTAACCCATACGAACATGTCCATTGAAGCCCATTATCTTTTTGAAGAATAAATAATAAAAAATTATAATAATATATTAATATTGTATCTATTTTACCGTTTCAATATGTCATCCCATATCATTTCTTCAAAAACACAAAAATTAACTAATGATAAGTAAAAACCATACAAAAAAAAAAAATTGACTAGTAAAATATAAGCTACCACACCATGATGAGTATACTGTCATCATAAACAAATGCTGTAAAAATATAAATAAAATTTTACGCAAGTATTATTTCTTTTTCTACTAAAGTCGAATTTTTATAGTGTTAGTCAGTAATTTGCGTTTTTAAAATCATCTAAATATTCAAAAGATATCTCTACGACTGTGTAGTGCAGAACCTAATCATTTTCTTTTTGAATAAGCTATGTCTTTGAGAAAGAAAAACAATAATTAAACTGTTTTTGTCGATGATACCTTTCAAGTATTGTTCGATAAGTTTATACATATTTGCTAAAACGCCATTATTGTTACTGAACTTTAAGTCTTTACCTTTCTTTTTTCAATCATTGGTAGCTTTGTTCTTACTTCCCTACATAAAACATTCCTTCAGACTTGAGCTGAAAAAATATATATATTACAATGATCTATAAATATACTTACTTCTCGTATTTATTATCCATTGTGAACAAGACGTATTCGGGATTAAGAATTTCACAACGTAAAATATTATAAATGAAATGCTACACATTTAATATTGGCACGAATATAAATATTTTCCAACGGCTGTTGTAACAAGATTTATTAATTTATAAATTATATTAATGCCACAGCGTGTTGTAGGTATACAAATGTTAAGACATTAAAACAAAAAAAAATGTTTTACTATGCATCTACGAGTTGAGTTATTCATAAATTAATATGGAGCCAAAAGTCTGTTTTCTGTTTTTTTGTGGTATAATCATATGTATAATATTGTATATAAACATTTAAATAAAATCTTCTTAAATGTACATGTTATAGGTAAATAATATATTAACAAGATTAATAGTTAAAAAAAATTTAAACTGTAATAACAATATTATAATTATTATATAATATTTAAAATAACGAAAAGTATTGGGTGTAGGTAGTTAAATTTGTTTTAATATTATTATTTATTGGTTCCTGAAGTTTAATTCTTTTAATTGTATAACTATAATATCGTATATGTATATATAGTATAGTTACTATATCAAATTTAATAATAATACAATTAAATAGGTACATATTATTTGACTACATAGTTGGTATTACTGAAAATTGGCAATTATTGAAATATTGTTATTTACAAAATATGTGATTGAGTTATGACTTGTAAGTATATTTTATTGACTGGTAGTAATAAATGTATGGGTAGGTAAAACTGTAGTCGTTATGTAAAATGCAATTTGGTTAAAATTATTAGAGGCGCTGGGTAAATTTCGAATTGCCAATTCTAATCAAGGTCGAAGAAACTAGGTCAATTTTTATGTTAGTTTGCTTATTTTGTGGGCATCTGATTTGGCCATCGCTGTGAATCGAATAATAAATTATAATATTTTTTCATAGGAAACGAATTAAAATAGTTTGCACTATTCAATGATTTCGGACCACAATTATTTATACCACCGGCCAAGTGCACGTAATTATAGTACTATTATAGACTCACCCGATAATACATTTTAGTTTTTAGTCGAAAATCGAATCCCTTTAACCGGTACAATATAATTTAATAGTTGAAATACCCCATATCCGTACCAAAAAAAAAAACATTTAAAAAATAGATTTGGATCAACGATGTAGATGTTACAAACTAGTGTATGCATTATTATATATCATCACGATGTTGAGTTTTCCTATAAGACTACACTCAAATACAATAATATCCATTACGGTGCACCGATTGGCAACGGTCTGACCATTGTAAGTTAATTTCCTATGAATTGTATATAATATTTAACACTATTTACCAAGTTCGAGCTCGGTATTAATTGATTATATTTCTATGATATTTTACTAGTTAATACTAATTGAACTATTATATAACTACTTTAATATCTAATTGTATACTTGTATTTACTGTACACAATAACTAGTAAGTAGTAGGTAATAGAATAACTTGATAATTATTACTTACATTAAATTAAAATGTTAGACACTCATCTATTAACTACCTATGAGTATACATAATTAAGTAATTTAAATAAATAAATTTAAAAATGATTTTTTTTCTAGGTAATGATAATTTTTGGGTTTTAACTGGCTATTTTTCTCAATGAATAATATTTAAACAAATATATTAAATATTATTATTTTTTATATATTTTGCAGTAACTCGATTAAGATTAAAATGATACAGGACATTATAATAAAATACAGGAAATTTATTCTGTTTTTCAATAAATTATTGTCATAATGAAAGACCAAATATCTGAGCACTCTATGCTATAAAGTCACGGACGGACAACAGTCTACATTTTAATAAAATATAAAAACCGTGCATGTAGGTCTGATATAATATGTTATATAAGCAGCAGGCACATATATTACATAAAATTGTGATTGCAATACTTTTTGATTGTAAAAACCACATAATCTAACTACGGGTCAAAGGAAATTTATATGTAAAAAGGAAATGAAAATAACATGATATTATCGCGGTGACGGTGCGCGCGGGCGTTCTCTTTCTCTCTCTCTCTCTCTCTCTCTCTTTCTCTCTCTCTCTTTATCTATCTCTACCTCACTCATGGCGAGTCGTATCTGGCCTTATCCCGCCCCTTTCAAGGGATCGGAATCATCGTTATTATGCATGTCAGTTCAAATTCGTGGTTATAAGAAAAAAAACTTCCCTTAAAATGTCATCTTTGTCGGTTGAAGAAACCTCCATCGCCTTTTTCGTCTACATATTATTCAACGACCGACCGTAATTATTTACACGCGAATCCTTCAACGACGATTGTTGAACGAACTTCTTTAATGGTCCCTTTATCCGGTTTCATGTTTGGAACACGACATTATATTGTACGCTTTTATTATGTACAAAGATAATAGTATACGTCGTGGTCGATCTATAGCCTAATCGCTGCGAAACTGACGCTGGAGATTCTACTGCTGCTGCTGAAACTGAATACGAACTGGGTCAACCGACTTTCGTTTTTCTGACCATTTACGATAATTATTGTTATTTCCAACGGAACGTTGTGACAATTCAAAATTACACAAATATTATGAATATATTTTCCAAGTACCGTACATATATTATAATAGTCCATAATATTGACCTTAATGATAAATATTATTGCATGCATGGTACACTTCAACGGCAATACAAACATTTGCCTACCGACCTATAAAATATTTAGATTATAATATTTAGAGGTATACGATAATAATATATATATATATATTATGCTCCCGCCGTCATTGGTCGTGACTCGTGAGACTTGATTCGATCCAAATATTTTACTTGAAAAATCCTTCTGATGTCGTATACGTTTACCATGACATTATAATGGTATAGAGACTAGTCTGTGGTATTCAAAACATTTGGAGTAGAAAGTGTCCCCGATATATATAATATGTTTTATTCATCTTTTATATTATATTATAACCCATCAATAGAATTGAAGTATATACGTATGTAAGTATATATATTATACATATGTACGTATATGTGCTACCTAAATAGTCATATATGTATTATAAATATTTGTATTGCCGGTAATTTTGGTTTTAAAATTATTTGAGATAATAACATGGAAGTGTAGGTCAAAATAAATTGTATAGAATGCACTAATACACATTGTATGGAGTAAGTATACAAGAAATAAAGTTAACACTATTTTACAGGGATTTAAAAGTAGGTATTATTCAAGTGCCATTACTTTAAAGTCTAAATGGTATCTATAAAAATATGAAGCAAACAAATAACGATTTAAATAAACAAATTGTTATTGGTATTTTGGAAAAAACAGCTTAAATTTATAATCAACACTTTATTCGAATATTTTAATATCATTCCAGTTTTATGTGTATTTTCGTAGTATGAACATTAAATGAGGATTTTTAAGTACACACGCTGAATTTCATTATTGAAACTGAAAAAACGACCCTTAAATAATGAAAATAATTTTTCCTCAGACCGAGTTTTTTTTAAATTTATACGGATATATGTATATTTACAGCTACCTACCCATTCTTTTTTAATTTCTACTAAATATACATAATATAGTTGTGTAGATAACTAATAAGAAAAGTAAGTGTTGTAACAATTACCTAGGTGTAGACTGTAGATATTTGATACACGTTGCAGACAATAATGTTAAACTACAAAATATAATTATTTTAATATAATTATATTACACAATCTGTATTAAGTTTACAGTACCTACCTATGTGTAAATAAAGTACAATGAAGACACATGGTTAGTGACTTGTTGAAAAGGTCATACATATATGGATGGAACAATGGGCATTGGGAAGTTTTATTTAACTTATAAGTCACTGCATCAATTGTGTAGGTATTAGACACCTTAGACCAATGGTTCTCAGCCGGTATGCACACTAAGATACACTATAGTGTGTCGCGAATTTACTTAATGCGTGTAGCCAAAAAAATTGTTTATTTATACTGTATGTGTCCAATGTATATATATTTTATTTTATTTTATCTTAAATAGATATTATTATGGCATTATGACGTGATGGTAAAAAGTAAAAACTACGGATCAGAAAAACAATATTGTGAAGATAGTCTCATTCCCAATCGCACAAGTTTATAATTGTTGCTTTTTCAAAAATCCATTAATTATTTGAAGGGCTCTAGTGATCAGGTAAATGAGAATTATTTTATAATTTTTATTTAGGTGTTTGGACGTTAGTAGAAATCAAAGTTGGCATAATCTATTGGTTTCAGGAGGCCAGGCGTTTTCTGGTTTTCAGGATGTATGATTTTCTTACCTATGTTAATAGGGACGTTAATTATTAACGATTGAGGGTGTAAATGTGTACCACAAAATATAGATTTGACGTGTTAACCTTATTCAATTAATTTATGGCTAACGTTATAAATAACAGCATATAATTATTGAACACAGTAAAAGTCTGTATTTTATTATGTAATTTCTGCAGCAATATCTATTATAGACGGAGAATATTATTATTTTTTATCTTTTTTTCTAACACGGAAACTTAAAATTTTTTTTTAAAACATTTTGTTGTATACAAGAAAGTTTTACAATATGCTTTTTTAATACGAAATACACACAACACATGTTAATATTCTAATTAGGTGTAAATTCCAGCAGAATGTTTACTAATATAAAATATTGTTTTGACCGTTGTAATAGGGTTAACATAAAAGGTACGAAAGTTATTTTCATTAAAACATGTCAAAATTAACAAGGTTTACATTGTTTTTACAATAATATAGGCATGAGTAAGATTAATTTCTTATTTTTTCTCTTGATGTTTAAAAACAAATTAAAATTTTCTACTTTATTAACATTTCAAAATAATTATAATTTTAATGATACCACTATAATAATACTTAAGTTAAAGAATATTTTTGTCAGTCTGTGAATAATTAAATAATTAATAATCAAAAATAAAACATCTAATTTTTAAAACAACTCATATAAATAGTTATCATAACTCCATTAAAATATTTAAACGTAATTGAATGAATATTGTGTAGAACAAATTGTTTATTATTATTAACAGTAGGTAAATGAGCCATTAGCCATAAATTATAGGTAGATATACTTAGGTATTTGTTTATATTTTAACACATACTACAATAATTAATTGGTTTTAATTGAATTTCGTTTTAGTAATAGGTAATTAATTATAATTATAAATTATTATTCCCCTGTTAGAACTTTTATAATATTGACGTGAAGTACACAAATAAAATATAATATATTGTTTGGAGCATCATTAAATGTTTACACAATATACAATTTCGGGGGACGGATTTTCCGACGCTGCCTCGATACCTCGGTCATGGGCGGAATTTTTCTTCGGGCAAGTCACGGTGTCCGGAGAACAAGTGCCGCCATCCCCCACCCGGGCATGGCAGCTGATACCTACGGGTGCCCAATCAAAAATTCTGCCAAACCCCCAACGCACACGTGTTCCTCTCCCTACCGACATAAAAACCTACAAAACCATACAGCTAATGGCCATAGTCGCCGGGCTTAAGATCAATTGAAAAAAACAAAAAATATAAAATTTCGTCACACTGATAATGAAGAAATGCGTGATAACCCTTAATTTTAAGAATATTTTTTTTATTACTTTCGTGCACTTATGGAATTCCTTCTCCTAGCTACTCTATCAGATTACGTACATGTAAATAAATATATTCACTATAGATTTATTCTAATAATTTCAAACAAAAATAATGGTATTATGCTATAGAACAACTGTTCTCAGTCTTTTTGAGGTCGCAACCCCCTTTAATGTCACCAACAATTTTAACGACCCTTGTGTAATGTTTGCATTAAAAAGTTGTTATAAACGGTTATGATTATTATTGTAATAATAAATAAAAATAATAACTGTACTTGCTAAAATTTTAAGTCTAATATATTAAGTTTATTTGAAACAAATTTTACAAAAGAAAAAACACTTAGTTATGTTTTGACGTAATCGTAACCCTAAACAATTTGTTGGTAACCGGTAATCACAAAGGGAAACATGCTAAACGTATAAACAATTAGTTCGAGGTATTTAGGTGTTTAAACTAAAGTTTAGGCATAATCGTGATCATATACATTAATTGAGAGTTACACTTTAGAATATTTAAGACATTAAAATATATGTTAGTGAAAACATAACAATTAAACGAGATGAGGACACACCATACGGCTTAAGACCGTACTATTAATGCGGTTCGTATGTTTCAGCGTTGAATCGATGGCCATTAAGCATTCTTAATGGCCATCGTGATAATGAAATATTTTCTATGATCTTGCTCATTATGTACCTACTACTGATGTTATTCAATTCGTGTAAATTGGTTTAATGATTCTATTTATAAGACGCAATAACGTGCTAACGACGCGAACGCACTAGTAGGTTGGTAGATATTTCGTTGGAATTCGAGTACGCAAATACCTACTCATACCAAATCATTGTGTGTATTGTATTTAATAGTTTCAATTGAAATATTGTCCCTATGCTATAGTATAGTGGTCTCAAACACGTGGCCCCCAAGAAACTTTTATTTCTTCATAAATATTGAAAATAAAAATAAACAACTATTAAAACATCAATATATGTACATCTTTATAATATTAACGCCGAGTTGCATGAAAAATTAATTAATTCAATGGATTTATAAAACAAAAAAGACCAATCAAGGGCCACTGATTAAGAATCTTGTATAAGGAACCACTAGCTCACTATTGAGTCAATAAATGTTTAGTGATTGTTCATACAACCCGGCACTTAAATACAGTATTATACTATATTGTATTTATAATAATCAATAGAAGTGTATATAGCTATATTAAAATGACACATTCAATTGTAACTTGTAAGTATATAATATGTGCATATAAAAATTGTCATCTGCATGAGTAATGTTGGTGATTTGACATAATATTGTATAAGTACTAATCTGTACTATAAATATGATATAAACAATAATATTATTATATATTTATATGTATAATATTCTGCCCTAATATTTATATTTATATTAATTTATTTATTTATTAAGATAAACGCCATATAATATGCTCAATTAAAGTGTTTAAGATAATTTAGATAAGACATAAGTAGATTTATAAAACGTTACTTAAGTTATTAATCCCATATAAATATTAAAAGTGAATAGCAAACTTAAATTACATTTTTACATACCGACCTCTTAAATAATTGGTTTGCTGACGATATTCGTGAATGGGAAAAGTTCACTCCGGACTCATTTCCCAAATTCAAAATCCTCTCAGGGATTATTTTTACCATAATTAGTTCGGTGGTTTTTGTATAAAAATATGGGAATGTTCTGAAGTTATGTTTAGGTATGTGAAAAGGAATAAGTTCTAAAAGAGGGAAACAAGTAATATTATTCTGGGAATATTGGTGCAGACATTTAGTGTGAATGACTATATTATTATATTATGATATAATGTTCAAACAATAATGAAATCGATGGATTTTAACCAGGAATTACAATATAATAACGACAATAATTGATAATATGCATGTAAGACTTGTAGTTATTCCATTTACTACTCACTGTTAGTAATATTTAAATTTAATGTAGCTATAATTATTTTTAACTTAATTAAAAAAGTATTTAAAATAACTATACATACATATACCAGCACTAAGTTATTCGTATTCGAGAAAAGTGGAATTAAATTTATATAGCACTTATAAAAATTATCTCCTATAGGCAATAAAAAATTCAAATATATCATCATGATGGCCGGATCTGGCACACGAAATTATGTTTATATTTTCTAGAAATATTCTTTAATTCGGACAATAAAAAGCAGACATTAATTTCATTGCTACACTTTGTAAATCTTTAACAGTGTTGATACAATAATACATTTATGCAGGTAAACAACTTTACGAGCAATAAAAAACGAAATTATAAAACAGTAGGCCTGATAGTAAATTGTTATATTTAAGTTTCAATAAAAAATAAATGTATATTTTATGCTTCACTGAATAATAATAACTATTATCGAGGTATTTTGCTTAAAAGTATAATAATATTTTGACTTTTGTGTCTGCGTGTATAGAATGTTAAAGTATATTATTATATTATATACAATATAGGTAGGTACATACTATAAAATTATTATATTTTACAGACAATTATGTCTTGCGGTCTTGGTAAGGTTACGAACAATTATAATACTTACACTTTATATATTTTATACTTAAAAAATAATTGAAGGTGTCTGAAATATAAAATAGATATAATCGTAGACTTAGGATTCTAGTTTTCTGTTATTTTTTTTTTTATTTTGTTTTAATTTAATCGAGCCAATAACCTAAATATGACGGACTTGTAGCATGATTTACAAAAAAATAGATCAACTTTCTACCTATTAGGTATTACAAAACACGAATGATGAATGTAACCAATTATTTTATAAAATGTAGAGACCAAAGGGGGTATGGTATCCAATTATAATATTTGGTAAAAAAAAAAAGAAAACGCAAAGTAATAATAAATAATAATAACATATAACTTAAGTAATATTGTACTAATAAACTAGAAAGTTATAAAAATTAAAGTAATTTGACGTTTTTTCTACTATTTTTTTTTT
>WHPZ01576910.1:0-12565 GCA_016617965.1 Macrosiphum rosae
AAAAAAAAAAAAAATAAAAATATTATATTGTACGGTAGAGTTGTATTATCTGCAGCCGTCGTACTTACACTCAATATAATAAAATATGTTTATAACGCACGTGCAAACGGGCTAATAAAACACCACGTACCTATATGATATATAGGTAGGTATACATACGCGTGTATGCATAATATATACTTTTCGTTATGTACATATAGATATATTTACACGCGTTGTCATTGATCCGATTCGCGGCCGGATCGTACTAGCTATTACTATATAATATATTATTATTATTATTATTATTATAATCTCACGGCTCACGCGCATTCCACCTCCTGCACCGACGCCGGGAGTGTCGTCGGCGAAAAGCTGCGATGCCCGCGGGAGACTATCACGCGTATCACGTGTGATTTATAGGTGCGAGGCTTGGGTCGGGGGGCCAAAGTCACGGCAATAAAATTATAAAATTTTATTTGTGCGGACGTCCATGTACGACACGTGTAAATATTATACCCGAACGTTGAGGCGGCACGTACGCCGGGGACAAGGGAAACGGACAGATAAAAACGTGATCGACTATCGATGTGCGTTCCGCAGTAGTGGTTGGCCAGGTATTTACCAGGTGACTATCTGGTCTGGCGGTCACATCGTAACCTCGGAGTTGGGCCGGAGGCGCTTGTCTGCAGGATAACACGTGTGGTCGGTGCTTAACTATAATATTTTATGCTCGCGATTTTTTTTTTCCGTCACCTTTTGACACGCACACCGCCGCCGCCGCCGCCAAAACGACGACAGCTGCGAAGTTATTTCGACCACCGCCGTGTGGATTATAATAATTAATAATGATAGATATATCTATACCTAATCGTATATAGAACCTTAGATTTGGTTAGGTACAAGGAGAAGAATTAAAAATATAAAACGTTCGCGATGCTTACCGCGCGGCTTCAACAGGTGTGTAAGCCGTTTTTAAATCTCATTTGATATTTTTATTTTTGGATAATAATAATTCAAAACTACTTCGAACCTCATTCTTCTCGACTCTACTCGGCTAGTCAAGTCGATATACTATTTTCCGATATAAAATGTATGATAAAAGTCATTGCATATATTATTTAAATAACACATAAACATTGAACATATTAATAAATTATTGTACTCCGTAAATAATGTTATAGCATTGTACTTCGCTATACTTACTTTTATGGTTTATCATATTCATATTTACTACATAATATGCTTTGAATTAAATTTTTAATAAATTTATCGTTTTAATCCTGAAACATTTGTAATATTATTATAAATTGCGTCTTAAATTTAATTTTAAAATTTAAAAAAAAAAACAGTGTGATTCACCAAGCATGGCACTCCCATTTTTCATTTAATACATTGTAATACATTATTCAAATTCTGATTTTTACATATACTCGAATGAGAACCGCTCCCTCCCTTTTTTTACTGTAAATTACTTAGTGAATAACTTTATATTAAATTTTAATGTATCTAATTCAAAATTCGATCGAGTATATAGTTTTTTAGTTATTAAAATGTTTATATTAATAGTATTGCAGTCCTTAAAATTGGTTTCACAATAATATAAAATATATATATAATATCGTATATCTGGTATTTATTATACTTGGACCATTATTGTTAAAATTGTAAAATATAATAAATATTGATAGATTAATCTATATAATATCCTATATATTAATATTACAAATGCGAAAGTCTGTGACTTTGTTACTCTTTCACGTAAAAACTACTGAATGGATTTCAATGAAACTTTACAATAATATAGCTTATATACATATCAAAATAACACATAGACTACAAATCATCACCCTAGATCCAACCGGGATTCTAACGGGGATTTAGAGATTTACGGTGGAAATTTTTGTTTATAAATGGTTGCCATATGGATTTTTAAACTATTATTGGTTGCCGTGAAATAAGTGTATTCATTCGAGGCATTTATTTTTGTTGTACCCTGTGTTTATGTACCGCAATTACGGAAATATTGAGCGCATTACACTCGCATATAAGTTATACGTACATGAAACAATCACGATGCCACACGTATTCGTGGACGAGGAGGAAATATATTGGTCGTCAGACTCGGCATTCACAATTATTAGTCCAAACGTTTAGGAGGTAACATATATACTTGGTATAACTTTGATGCTTTAGAGTTAGATTATAAAGTCACGTACAAACATCATCGCGGGGTCAGCAATCGCCTCTACCCGATAATATATAGGTACTGATGCGAATCAGAATTTTTATTCCGGGCAACGGAAAACGTGAGATAAATTTTTAACACATTTTTTTGAATATTAAATAACGAATCGAACAAAGTTTGAGTCATATATATAGAGTTGATAAATTTAACGGGTAACGAAGTGCACTGGATCAGCTGCCAGTAGGTATATATTATTATATAAATAAACGTCCGTGTATGTCTGTCGCTGTGTGTCCATCATAATATTATCGTGGCAACCAATTATATATTATTTTAAAATTTCCGAAGGAATGTTTTGTGTATAAATATATAGTTGCCATGGTGACATGTAAAACGTTTTATTCGCAAAGAGTTGGCAGCCATTATAAAAATAATTATTGGCTGCCATTGGTTTAAAATGGTTGCTACTTATTACATTGCCTATAGCGACATTTATTATATCCAAAATACCGAATCGTTTGTTCCATATAATATTGAATTCATTTTCAACAGATTTGAGTCAATTCAGTATACCTATATAAATTAATATATGTCTGTCTGCCTGTGTGCCCCCACATTACCATGGCAACCATTCATATACAGGGTGATTCTTTTATCAAACAACACTTTCAATACTTTTCAAATGATGAGTGTTGTTTGATAAAAGAAATACTGTATATTATTTTGAGATTTCCGTCCGTGTGTGTGTCCATATTACCACGGCAACCATTTACATATTATTTCGAGATTTCTGATGGAATTGTTTGTTTATAAATGGTTGCCATGGGTTTTGAAGCTATTACAGTAGGTAATAATTATTGGTTGCCGGGCAACAAAGTGCACGGGATCATTTGGTACAGAGATGGATTAGACTTCTGGGCTGAAGACAGGCTAATTTAAAAAGGGAGACCAGCCCCGGGAAGGGCTCAAACGGGGATTTCTAGTCATAGAAAAGATGGCATTTTTAATGGGCAACGAAGTCCGCGGGAGTATAAATATTTGAATAACTAAACATTTCAAATTACGATAGAGCACGCATGAAATCAAAATCCATTATCATATGGACCTGCTATCCTTAGTACACTCGGTTAAATAACTCAACAACAGCTCTTCGAAAGTTGATTTTAATAAGTCAAAATGTCGAGAAAAATTATTTTCTAAATAATTAACAGTAAACAGGGACGAGCTCTCATTTGAAAAATAGATGTTAGCATCGCCACTATAGACACTCCTTGAGTAGATACCTAGTACAAAAAATTTCAAAAATTGGAAAACAATACGATCTTAAGAATACATTGTTTAAAAATTACAAAAATCATAAATTCAATAAATTGATTATTAAATGGAAAATAATTATTAAGCGGACATGCTTGGCGAATTACCCTGTATACAGAACTATAGGTGCCCTGCCCAGCGTTTTAAAAGACGACAAAAGATTTATTTATTTTTTAATATAATAGATGTAAAAAAATGTGTAAGCCATATTTCTACTAGATATTTTCAATGGTAGGTAATGCAATATACTAATAAGCAATGGGTAACCAATGGCAACCATTTAACTAAGTAAAAATAATATTGGCTTTCTGTGAGCTGAGAAAAATGCAAGTGTGAGCTACCCTTTAACTACATTTATGGGTTGTAAAACCTTCTTCTCGCGATATACTCCATCAAACCACATGATAGTATCTTCACTAGTCGTATCAGATATTCTGTTTTTCGCATTTATATAAATATATGCACCGTGTAACATTTATAAAACAATGAAAACATTAAAGTTATAAACATAATAATACAATAAATCGACGTGAACCGTATAATGATTTTATACTTGTTTTAGGTAACCTTCGCCTCATACAGTCAAACTATATCCATAATAGTTTTGTAATATAATTTCTAAAACCATACAGCATTACTCGTTGGCCAGTAAAAATATAATTTATTTTATTCAACACGACGTGTACTGCTGCACCTTTAATACACATTTATTTCGATGAAAATACAAATAAAATATATTATTTCGATGTTTTTCTGTCGCATATATTATACGTACCCATATTTTGAGGTCAGCGCGGTGTTATTTTAAATCTGAGAGGCGTATTTTGAGTGTGAAATACAATCCATCGTGAAATGATGGTTTTGAATAATGGATATAGGCAGTTCAAAATCGAAAACTCCACGTGAAATATTCCACACTCAGAACCCGGCTGCTTTGGTACCTATATAATATACAAGCAACAAGTGGATTTTTGGCCGCGCACGACGAAGCCGAAAATCAGCGGCAGGAGATCGTTCCGCGACAGAACGCACGCAGACTTCGGCACATTTCTGCAGCGTTTAACACGATTGTATATCGTAAAATGTATGATAATTTCAATAATATCATGATATGATTTTCGTAATGTTTATTTCGTTTGTAATCTCGAATATTGTCGAGAAAGTTTCCGCGAGAGCACATGGGAGGGTATTACACCAAGTTGCAGAATAATAAGTACGTATACAAAGCAAACTTGTTTTTAAAATATGTTAAATTATCATTGACGTTTCCCGTATACAGTAACCGTGTTATTATAAGTTCGCCTTCGATCTGATCGATAATATATACATAATAATAATAATATTATTATAGCGATAGTTTTTGCGCATTCGTTGCGCGTTATTCGAGCGAAATCGTTTTGAAACAGTTATCAAAACTGAAAAGATAAAGAGGTTAATATGTATTTTAATATACACGTGCAGTACACGGTGACAACATTTAAACGCATACGATATAATTCAATTTCTCTACAATAAATATTAAACGCCGTTTCCAACTTCGATTTGCGTTCTTGCCAACACGACTATTCACGTCGCATAAAACATAAAATCCTCTGTTGACACGTGGCACCCGATTTGAAATCGTTGGAGCTTCGGACCGATAGACGGTTATAGACCTTTAAGATATAGCTGCCCATATAATAGCTGGTAACTATATAGTCTTATATTTTAATAACGTTTGCGATTTGTAAGCTATTTGCTCACTTGTCGGACTTGCGTTTTTCCGCCGTCGATCAAACAGTCTGCGGTGTTGATATTATACGGCATTATACATTATAAATTACAACGCAAAGAATATATTATTATAACTCAATGTCGTCGAATGAATGCACAATTTATCGCTGCGAGTGTGAATAGCGACCTAGATTAATGTTTTATAATAGACACTGATTTGGGTAAAAATATGGGGAATGAGATATAGTAAACCGTCGGGTTCTTATTATTATCATCGTGAGCATATAGCCGAGTCCGTTTAAAAATGTAAAGTCCGTTTTGAGGTTTAAACTCACTAGTGTTTTAATTCATCAAGTGCCCGTGGCGAATGATTCACTCGAATTAAAATCCATGTGCCTCCAATATTATACACTACTGTGAAATAAACTTACCTAAATATTTTGTAGATCAAAGCCTTCACATTACTTTAGTCATAATACTAACAAGACCATATCCGAGGGTGGTCCAGGGGTTCTGGACCCCACCACCCCCTCCCCGAAATGTCTTCATTATGTCTCATTTTCGACGAAACAAAAATTCAATAAAATTACAATATACATGTCTTGGAACCCCCCCTCCGGAAAAAATTTCTAGAGACGGCCTTGTATATACTAAATACTATCCTTTTCGCAATTTAGAACACTCGTTTACATCGATGAATTAATTATTATTTGTTCGCTCACGCGTTATGAATATCGTTTTCGGCAATAATTATTATTATTCGTCGTGTTTAATAGTGCGATCAAATACAATTGGTACTTACACGCATGTCTGTTCGGCGTTTAAACATTATTATGTATAAATAAAATCATGATGTTAATGTCTCGTTAATTTTACTTGTTATAATATTTTTTTTAAACTTTCAAAAGGTTATTATTGGTATGTGCGGTATAAACAGTAAACAATATTTCCGTTAACAATAATGATTATAATATGTTAAGTGTGCAAACAGGTTGTTGACCGGCAAAATATTATGATAAATCGTATTTTGCGTTTGAAAATTAGCATAGGAAGGATAATAAGAACTGAAACAATTACGATTCACTCAGTAGCTAAAATATTATAATTTTACATCGACGAAATAATATTGTTCTCTTAAGAGTTATGAATATTATCGTTTTCTTCAATAATAAATTATTATTTGTCTCGTGTTCGATAGTGTGATCTAGTGGCGCCGATCCTTATACCCAAATTAGGGAATTGACATAATGAATAATTTTTTTTAGGTTTTCAAAACGTTATTGGCATGATTATTGATTAGTGATGTAAGTAAGAAGTTCCGACCCCCGAAAATTTCCAAGAGGGGTTTCCAAGAAAAAATGTTTATAATTTTGGTGTGATAAAATAGCAATACCGCGAATGCTATATAATATTACAGTTTTAATATATCAAATATTGTCATTATACCTCTGTGACTGTACTTTTTAATTACGTTTAAAAACAAAATAGTTAAGTCGATACAATTCGTAGAGGTACAGTATAGTTTTGATGTCATGAAAATATGAAATATACTTCAAAATTCTATGAATATTTCTAAATTTTACACGCCAAAAAGTATAAGCACCATTAAAAATAAAATTTAATTTCAGGAATTTAAAAAATTTCTTGAATTTCTTGAATCTCTGAAATTTTACTAGGTATACTAGTTACTACTATACTAGGTATAGTATATGCGGTATAAACAACGATAAACAATATTCCCGTCAAAAGCGTAGAGAGTAAAAACACGGTGTTGACTGGCAAAATAGCTGCCAAGTGGTAGGCAATCGATAAATTGTATTTTGCGTTCAAAAATTAGCATAGGAAGTACCATATAGGCGCAATAATATGTACGCGATATTGCACAATTTCCATTAAGTATGTCGTGATGATATATTGAAAACGGCAAAATGTAAATATTTGAATGCAGTGAGAAGAGTGTTCATTATTCACTGTATTTTCGACGTGTATATTAGATTGTGAGCGTTATATTGGTTTTACATTTTCCATTTTCTTCGTTTATGCTACCCACTCACAACTCACCCGCGCCATCGTGTGTGCGTATAGTAAATGTGTAATAAGTGCTCTCCAAAAGTGTCATTACGCATATAATAACGTCATAATATAGTCCCTCTGTTTGTATGGATCGAAAATTTCGCGCAAACATAATAATATTATATACCTAGGTACATAACTTACGTAAAACGGGTAACAACGATATATTATTTTGTAGGCATGTTTTTTGAAAATAAAATCTTCGATATCATAGCGATAGCGCATGATTTCGTAAACATAAAAATAAGTCGAGATAAGACGTCAGGTGGTATGCGTAATTATTTTCGAATTATCAATTTTGATAACGATCGCGTTGCATAACATAATAATAATATAACATTATTGTTTATTACTCGCGCAATGTGCAGCACGTAACACGCGAATCAACATAATTAAAAAAAAAAAAAAAATACAGTCGCTCTAGAAAAACCCATACCTATAATACTCGCCAAACCTATGTAATAATATGCGTTTTGACAAACACAAATAGTCGACGACCGACGGCGATAGCTTAGACGAACGACTGTTGAAAACGGCTTAAGATAGCTGACAAAAATAAAAAAAAAATAAAAATAAAACAAATATATGTACGCTTATAATGCGCGTCCATGACGTTATAATAATATCAGACACTGTTTCAGATTACACATATCACTTACAACCGCACGGCTATAACGGGTCTCGGCGAGATATCAAAATAAAATAAATAATTCGTGAACAGACTTACATAAGTAGGACACGGCCAAACTTATGTAAGCTCTGTGTATATAATAACAGTCATCAACAATATAAAGTCTAGCCCGATTTGGTGTAATACCGCCGAGGAGTTTTCTTCTGTAAATGCACTTGCATTCGAAACCAATCCTCGTCATATTGTCCGCGTAATGATATATACCCCAACGTATTGTATCGGTCGCGAGAATAAGAGAAAATAATAAAGTCATATAATAGAGTGTGATATTATATAGTAGCACCACCGATATACGTATACTCACATTCGTTACGAAAAGAAATATTAATTTTACAATTTTGAAAATGTACCCATACTGAACGTAAAATATAATAATAATAATAAAAATAATTTAACCGACGGAAATAATTTCCAATTACAATTAGTAATATACATACAGTTTTAAAATAATATAATATATAATAATACAATAGAGTAGCAATAGACGGATGATACGAATATAATTATACAATTTATATATTTATTTTATTTATCCGTCTATCGCATATAAATATATAATATTACGATATTATGCAAATCGGTAACAGTGCAGGTATGTATATTGTGTAAAAATGTATTCCAGGAGAAAAACAACATTAGACGACAAGTCTATAACGGCTTTTTCTAACGATAATATAGGTATATGTGGGCGCGAACGTCCAATTTTTCATTGGTTGCAAAATATTTCAAAAGAAAGCTCTCACCGCACAACTTGAGCTGTATTAATTCATAATATCGTTTTCGTGTTCGATGAAACGTGTTACAAATAATGTGTGATATTTCACAAACATCCGAAATGATTTCGTACAGCAGAAATCAGGTTCATAAACGCACGTCTCACATGCGATACAGTGTTATAATACACGGCCATTATGACTATATTACAATGTGATAGTCATTAGTGTAGACATAAGTATGTTATTTACTTACTCGTATATAGTATCGTGGTCTAAAAATGATTTCGTATCTTCGATTCCGCAACGTTCGACTTAATCAAATGCAAAATATAGTAAAAGTAAGCAACACGTGGGTACATGCATTACGCATATAAAAATACATAATGCCCACATAGACAATTTTGAGTTTCGAGACGTTCAACGCAGCGGAAAAAAAACAATGTGGTTTTAGAGGTACCATTTAAATGGTTGTCTCGACCATTTCCGATGGTAGGTATAACCATATAACCAGTGTTGCAGGGATAAGATCGCCGAAAAATCATCTGGATAAGATTACAGATAATTCATTATAAATTTATCCGGATGAGATGAGATATAACATCAATTTTTTTTTTTTGTCTAGATAAAGATAAAAATACACATACATTTGTCTAGATAAAAAAATAGATGATTTGTGTTTAAATTATATTATAAATAATGTAATTTATTATGGTAATTACTAATTAGGTGATGTTTATTAATTAATAAATCCTCAATGTCATCTCTCAACTAAAATAATATATACAATTTTAATTTTTAATACAACTTGAATAAAAATAAAATAACAAAACAAAACTGACAATATTTCAGTAAACATATTCTTTTTTTGACTATAATAATATTGAAATTTGGAATCACTATAAACTCGGTTCTCGTAAATTATTGGCGATTTCAGTATTTAAACATATTCTTATTATTATATTATTTATCTGGATAAATTACCACAGATAACCATTACATTTTTCTGGGTGAGATAATTAGATGATTTAATTATTTTTATCTAGATAAGATAATTAAAGAAATAATTTTATCTGGATAATTCCCAACACTGCGTACAACATATAGTTGTATAGTACCAAACACATTTTTTTGTCAAAATAAGTTGATGTGACCTAAAATTATGGTTGGAATTCAGCCTGCCAACATAGTTCCACCAACCATACACTATTGTTGTCCAATTGAAGAGCTGAGTAGAACAACTGGGTAAGTCCGTTTTTTTGAAAATTTTTTTTTCCGTGCTTAATAATCCGTGGAAGAATTACTATATTTCGGCAGAAAAGTCGGTGTATTATTTCCAAGGATATCGTAAGCTGAATTATTTCCCGCCAATAGTGTTAAATGAGATAAACGATTTTGATTTCCTTCTCCTGAACATTTCGATAAAACGGACTGGCCCGGTTGTTCCACTGAGCTGTAGTTTTGGGTTGATTAATATTGAAATAAGAAGTTAATACATTGAAACGTTATCGGTATCAAATGATTTTGCTAACTGCGACAGGAAAATCAATTTAATATTGTATAGTTACCTAATGATAAATAATAAACATAATATATGTTATATTAAGTAATAGTTTTATTTGATGGGGACGGGGTGTTGTGGAGGTTTTTTTGTCGTTAAATACTATCACTACTTTTTTTGTTCAATCCATTGATTGGTTCATTAACGAAATGTTCTTCCACCCCTCCTGCCTTCCATTGCAACTTTTTTCAATTCTTTGTTTGTTCCTTTATCTAAATCTAACATGATTTGTATCATATAAGACCGTCTTCTTGGTTTTCTTTCAACTAATGATGTCTACAATACTACACACTGTATAATATAGGAAGAACATACATACTTCTTTAGATACTCGGGACGGTTCAGCTTTAATGTCTTTTAATGAAAATCCACATATCCCGTCTTTGTCTGCACCGTTTTCAACGGATCTTGACGATAATAGCTGAAAACAAGACGTATACAGTTATGTTCTACTAATAATGTATTACAGTTTTATTAGTTTTATATGGTTTCTGTATTGGAAGCAAACTGAAAATCTAACAATTTTAAAATAGTTCCATATTAAAGTGGTAGTTAATACCACTTTTTATTTTATTTTTTTCATTAAAATTTAATCAATATAAGTTGAAATATATCTGAACGCAGAATGAAATATGTGAACATGTGTTTATCTCTAAATAGTCAGACATGTGATAGTAATTGTTGAAATCTATGGTAAGTATAGTACCATAATGGTTACCTATACTGATGTACTACAATATACATTATACATATATAGTATAGCATAAAATTAAAAAAATATACTTGTATTTGTATTCAAATAGTTTCCGAGTTTTTGTAAAATACATTTTTATAGTAGTATATATCAAAAGTATTTTTAATACTTTTTCATTCGAATACTAGTGTTAGTATCTTAATACTTTTTCAAAAGTATTTTTTACAAGACTGATAGTAAGTAGGTATACCTACGTCCTACCTACATAAGCTTTCGTTCTAACAAATAACTAGACTAGGTAAGTCTCACTCCACGTGAGCCATATTTGTTTACATTATTAGTTGTAAGAAACTTACCGTTAAATTCTTGAACAATACATTTTTGCGGAACGTTCATTCGAGTTTTTTAAAACAAAATCATCCATTTTGCGAGACACACGAGAGAAATACCCAACGTGCATTAATCAACTGTACTTGACGTACATAAACAGTGTACACTCGGTGACTAGTGAAAGAACTTCAGGGTACAGAAGTAAAAAACTCGAAAATCAATCGCGAAAATGCGAGTGGCGGCAGGAGAGTACGCGGAATGCGATGTCGCGGGGGTAACCACAACTATTGTCATTCGCCATCCGATAATAATATAATATTATGTTACGAGATGATGACATTATATCAATCAAAGATAATACCGATATCTTATGTATAAATAAGCAATTTTTGAAGTTTCCAACCTAATCGGCAGTCGGCACACAAGCGACGAGCCCGATTTAACCGCGGCTGAAAAACTATTTTTGAAATACATAGGTACTATAGTTCTATTGTTATTTTGTGTTTTTACAACCATGTCGCAATGTAGCTGGAACCTATTGAAATGGCCACAACAAATATTTAACCATAAACTGCACTTGTATTTCATCTGATTCAGACCATCTAAATAATACTTTTGATACTATACCAACTAAACGATTAGGTAAATGTAACCATCTATATATAATATATTGTTCGGCCGACCAAAATTATACGACCAAATTATTTTATTGGGTAAGTCATAGGCGTGTCTGCGGTGGCAGCCTACCCTGCCTGGGCTGCCCCTGCAATTTTTCAAAGGTGCCCCGGTCAACCGAGTTTTAAGTCTGCAGAGGGTTACAACATTTTTTTTTTTTTTTTAACTTGATTTTTTTGTGGATATATCGTTATAATTACCATTTACTTACAAAAAATGATTTCCCGACTTCCGAAATCGGAAAAACCCACTATAGAGACTTGAGACAGACGGCGACGATATGCGGTACGCATCTAGGTATTATTGATATTATATTGTTGTATTATTTTTGATTTGTAGCTAGGTGGTGTAGGTAATCCAAAGATGATTAATATTTCTGAAGTTGCCGTAGATTATTATATTGTAAATAGATAATTTAGACTTTTTTTTTAAAATTATGTAAATATTTCATTGTGGTGGGGAGGGGGCTTAAAAAAAATACGGTTTTGGGTGTATAGGGCTTTTTTCAGTTCACTAATAACTAATAAGGTACAGCCGGTTATTATCTAGGCTGCCCCTGCCAATGAAGTCTAGTCACGCCTATGGGGTGAGTATATATTTATAAGTCGTATAGAGTGGGCGGGTCGTGGGTGAC
>WHPZ01576911.1:0-17823 GCA_016617965.1 Macrosiphum rosae
AACTATTAACTATAATTTTTAAAAGTTACAACGATAAAAATATTTATACAACTAGGATTTTTATAATTATGTAATATTTTTTTTTCTATTCTGACATTCTAACTAGGGGTATAGATAATATTATGTATAATTTTTTCATAATATTATTGACTAAGATTCAATGAGATATTTTTTATAATTTTATAATTATTAGCTATTATTTTTGTTTAATATCTGTTTTGTATTTATTAAATAGAAAAACACAGAAAGTGTTATTACTATGTCGCGTGATTTTGTGATTTGTTACGTCGCGTTATTCATGTGCGTGAAAGCACCACACCGACGAGCCATTTACCACTTTAATGTGTTCTGTTAGACAGAGCCTTATCAAGCTGAAGTGGTGGTACATTTTATTATGTTAGCTAGTCATTGTAATTTCCACACACTCATTAGTTTCTTAATAATGAAGTACATTTTAAATATTTAGGAGGTAATTATTTTTTTATTCAAAAGGTTAGATTTATTTTTAAAATATAATCTATAAACATGGTTTTATTTAGATGGATGGCTATATTTAAAATATTATAGAAGAAAGTTGATGTTATTCAAATTATGTATATTGTCCGTCATCATTGGTCAGATGATATTTATGTAAGTTCAACTGTTAAATGACAAATTAGTAACCTAACCTATTGTGTACAGCTATTAATGATGTCAGTGCAGCAAATGTATGTTCATTGAACAGAAAAATCATCCAAAATAATAGTTCGAAACCACATAGGTACCCACATTTAATTCTTCAATGATGATCTGGCACCAGCATTTTAATAATAATAATTTATTAATTCTCCAACAAGCAATATCTACAAAGTGTAATTATAATAAACAAATGTCTGTTGGATCAAATCCAAAGCCAAAGGCTGTACTGGAGGAGAGTGTTCATACAAGTATGATATTAAATAAAGATATCAAAGTTATTATAACAATAAAAATAAAAATAAATTATAAATAGTAGATAATTATAATATTATTTACAATTAAATTATTACAACTAACACGTTAATTATATCCAAATATTATTTAAATCCACAGATATAAGTTTTCTTGTTACTTGTTTAAAATCTATAAAATCATGAATAAATATTTTATGTTTAATAAAAAATTGAGTGAATACAAAAACTATGGTCCTGATTGACAAAAACAGTCCTCAATTTAGGTAATGTAATATTAACATCTTAAACGAGTCATGTGTAATAATTATGAGTAGGAGAATTAACTGTATTATTATATTTAAAAACAACAGAAAAAACATACATGGTATGAAGGGATTTAATATTTAAAATTTTACATCCATTATATAAATTAGTTGTTTTTTTTACTTAATACAGACTTATTTTATATACCTACTAATGATGGGTTGCACGAAAAATGTGTATTAATCTGATGGTTCAATACGTCAATTTAATAGACCAATCATGGGTCACTAAATTGTGTTTAGCAACGTTTAGCTCAATATTGATTTGTTATATGTTTAGTGATTGTTCATGTACCTAACTCGTCATAAGTACCTACCATATATTGTTTTATAAGAATTATTATGCCTAAAGCATAATTACTACATTAAAAAAAAGCGTAAATACCAGCACACATAATTCATTTGTTCAAAATATGTAAATATTGAAAATAATGTTGATATAATATATTTTAATTTACCCATGACCCATGACCTAGTAGCAATACACAGAGTTAAGGAAATTAAGAGACTGCAGATTCAGTGCACACATTTCTTACATTTTCTTAATAAAAATCATTAGTTAGATATAATTAGCCTAAAAAATATATATTAATTCAGTTTGTAAATAGCAATCAACCAAGGTGAGCTGATTATATACGAATATTAAAAAAACTAAAAACTAAAAAGAATCAAGATTGTTTGAATTGTTGACAATTATAAAGTATATTAAATATTTCAATGTGGCCCTCTTATGTTATGAAAAAATACCATATTGATGTGAATACACAGTGTGACTCTGTGAGTGTCCAGCAGTTGTCCAGGAAAAGTATTATTAGGTACATAAAAATAAATTAAAATTTCAGTCCACTTTGAATTAAATGTTTTATTAAACTCACTTTTATAGTCAGAAAATAATTGTATTAAGAATGTATGACTTTTATGTTTGCTAATTAATAGTTTGCGTATTAGCATCCAACTATACAAGGCTCTTTTGTGTTTGTCATACTCAATGCGAATATCCAGGTAACTAATAAAAGTCTTCAAAACTTCTCGGAAACTTTTTTTTTGGCCATGGCCAATTGGGCTTCTGCCATCATCTAAAAAATGTCAAGACAATAAAACAAACAAAATGAACCGAAAATGCAAAACGACTGAGTATGACAAACTACAAGATTTTGGAAAGTTAGAAAGCTTGGCTAGACATTAGACATCAGAACCATAAATAATAGACAAGTAGAGTCCAGACTCTCGATATTTATAAGGACTAAGGAGACCAAACTTGTACATAGGTAATAAACGTTCCATAATACATCGCAGACTTATTTCGCCACCAGTATGTGCGGCAGTTCCCCTTCCGAGACTGTTTTGACACACAGTTAACCCAAATTAGATATTATAGAAAGATATGGAACTATTTAACCTTAAAAGGATGTCAGCACAATATTTGTTTTCTCTCTCTGACGGCAAATTTACGTTTAGCAGAACCAGCTTTATGTTAAGAACATTATACCTGTGTCCCTACGTTGCTTATTTTATCATGATTTCATTTTTATGTAAGTTACGAGCGTGTAAAATATTACATTTTAAAAATGTTTATAAATTGTATAAAAATTAAAATATTGTAAACAAGTCAACGAAGGGACACATGTTAGGTAATGTTCTTACTGTTCTTAGCTTAACGTTTGATAATAGATGAATTCACTCTAATATTAAAATTCTGCTAAACATAAATTTGCTGTTACCATAGACCTTATACTTAGGTACTTATACTTAAGTATAAGGTCTATGGCTGTTATGCGCGAGTCAGAGGGAGAAAACAAATGGTGCGCTGCAGATATCCTCTTAACAAGTTAACCGCCATATGCCCGCCGGCGGTCACACGATTATGCATCATCTGTTCGCCAAGTGTATTTTTCAGTGTCATTCCAAATGCGTATTATATACTTTTTATTTGAAAAAAGTTTAAAAATACAAAAAAAAATTTAAAAAATATATTTTTTACATCGAAAAATTTGTTATGATTCGCGCCACGCCAAACACGCCAAACACTTTTGGTGCATTTTTTGTAGCGCCATGGAAAAGTCTATAACATAAAACCATATTCATTTACGGCCGCCGGCGATCATGTGACGTGCTAGTAATGATCAACTATTTGCGCCAGCGGGCATAAAAGTATAGAATTTGAATTTTGCTGTAATTTTGCGGGCATATGGTGGTTTACGTGTTAATTAGTTTATAAGTAAAAAATTATATGTTTTATTCAAATCATAATGACACCAGATGAATTCATAGAAATAATTAAAAATACATTTTAAAAAATAGTGTGTTTATGTTGGTTAATTAACCAAAATTAACTTTATTCATCTACATTTATAATACAAAATTTGATAACTACCTAGAAATACTTAGAAATAACTAGGTAATTAAATACAATTATTGATGTAAAATATACATTTGCATTTCAATTAGATCTATATATATTTCCATGAATTTAAAAACTTCATATTAAGTATAAATAAGTATCTACATAATATTATACTTTGATAAACTACCTAATAAATAAATAATTAACTAAATATACTTTGATAAACTACCTAATAAATAAATTATTAATTAATTTAGATACCCATTCCATGAACTCTGATCATAAATATTGTGTTGGACGTTTTACATTAGTAGGTACATTATATGTGGATGAATTATATAATAGTAAGTGAGTTTTATATTTCAATTGTAGATACCTAATCAAAAATAATAGAAAATATAACTTGGTGATTTTAATCACTCTCTAAAGGTATTTCAGGTAGTTTGCACTTGCCTTAGACATCAATGTTATTAATTAGAAAAAAATTAGGTATATATATACCAACTGTTATATAGGTACCAAATGTTTTGTTATATAACAAAACATTTTACTTACTATACGTTTTTCTGAATCTGGTATATGTGGAACATTATTCATCCAATCTTGAATACGAATGTATAAATTCTTGTTTACATGATATTGATCATACGTAATAGGCTTAATCCAGAAATGTTGCTCATTATTATAACCTGGTATTGGCTGTAGCAGGGTTGCTATTCTATAATAATATGATAAAAAGTTATTATAGGTAGTTTCAAAAGTTAAAAAGTGACTTAACCTGTAAGTGATACGGTCACTGAATAGATTAAATCTATTCTAATAGATGTAGTCTATTCTGTGGTACGGTGAACAAA
Organism: Macrosiphum rosae; assembly: GCA_016617965.1. Taxonomy (NCBI): domain Eukaryota; kingdom Metazoa; phylum Arthropoda; class Insecta; order Hemiptera; family Aphididae; genus Macrosiphum; species Macrosiphum rosae. The sequence continues at coordinate 4,433 of WHPZ01576911.1, forward strand.
AATTACGCCTATGGTATATGGTGCGGTTTCCTAGACCACTTAGTTTTATTAATTATATTAAGACCATTTTTTCAATTGTTCCATTGCATTATTTGTAGAAATAGTATATTTAGTGTCAACTTTTATTTGACTATCATTTTTTCGACTCAAATTTAATACTTTAAAAATTAATTAATTATTTTTTTAGACATTTTAAGAAGTAAACCAAAACAAAATACTGCAGCGGTTTATGGGACCAGACCAAATTGTAAATTGTTTATAGATCTTAAAGTACTCATAGCTCGCAAATTTTCTCGATATTTAAATATTTATATGCCTATGGGGAACATCGAACATGTAAAATAACATAATATAAATGATACAGAGCTTCCCCGTTAGTCGTTACATATTATACCTTTCAATCGTCAATAAACAGCTCGCGTTCCTCAGATCGTGGACCCATTGACTATTTGATTGTACCGAAGAACAATCCCAGTGAAGTGTCACTCATGATAAATCAAGTTAAATTTGTCATGGTGTCAATAATGGCTTCTTACTCCAAATATGCATGTCCATTTCATTTTATCATCACATATACCTATGATCAGTGGCGCAATTTCAGTTTTTAATAGAGGAGCCAAAAGTTTTGACCAGCCCATGAACTAAGATAATATCTCAATAGTTAGATAATTATCTTAGTTTATGGACCAGCCCAAATGAGTAGCCCCAACCGCTTGCACCTTGCAAGCTGCAAGCACATATTAATATATTATTATGCCCCTTTTCCTTCATAAAATACATGCATTGTGCATACCTACCAATTTCAGGCACGTCCACTCATGTGTTTAATCTAATATAATTAATATAATATTCCAACTACTAATTACCAATTTATCATTGTGACAATAATTGCTTAGTGACTACACAATATAATATTTTCCAATAATATAGATACGTTTTTACGATAATATAATAATGGTTAAATGGGTAATCGAAGACCTTCGATATTTAAAAAAAAAATATCATCTTTTCCATGTTATCGCAGTTTAATTTAAAATTTAAATTCAATCATTAGTCCACCAATTTCCCTTCTTTCCTCTGTTCTAAATGAATTTATCGCTAAAGATACCATTTATCCAAAGTCTATCCATGTTTAATATTTCCAGTTTCCACACTAATAAGTTATAATCAACTCTATAATTACCTCATTAGTTCAATCATCATTTATAATTGTTCATTATAATATAATATTGATAACTAATAAGTAATAACACTATTTCCTATTCATAATAATATACCTAATTATTAATTTAGTGTTATGTGTACCTATGCCTATATACTCTAAATGCACATTTTATTATTATTATAATATAACAATATAACCATCACAGTTAACCGATGACAACTTATAATTTTATCATTAATCATTATACATTACATTAATATCTTAAACGATGTCTCATTATTATAATTTATTATCATAGATATGATATACTGTATACTTAAGTACCTATATCGGCTATATCAGCATTTAATATTTTAATCTAAAACTTATTTAGTTAGGTAAATAAATATGTCATTAATATAAAATTTGTCTGGTAAAGCTACAGAATACGGATGAAGGATGTACGTTTTATTAAATATTAAAGTTTACCCAGTATAAGATTGTGCAAGATGTTTTGTTGCGGAGTATGCAATGCCGTATTTACCGGCATATACGAGGAATCTGTATTCACAACTCAATGCGGTCATTTGTTCCATGCTGAATGCCTTAGAATGTGTTTCAACAAGCAGTAGGCACCTATATTATTTTAATATAACGTAGTATTATTTAATTATTTTTAAATGACTATTTTTTATAGCAAATTGTTCAGTACATATAATTTAGAATAAATGGGTACTAAAATATGACTTAATGACATTGTTTCAAGGTTTTTAAACCAAGATGTTGTACTTAAATGCCCGTTTTGTTCACTATTCGTCGACCCAGCCAAATTGGTTAAGTTACATCTCCAAATAGATGCAAATTGGAAAGATACCGCTTCTGCTTTAAGAAAACAGGTACCTATAATTAATAATTATAATCATTGTTTTTTAATAGATTATCATGAGAGACCCATGCAATGACAGAGTACTCACATAAAATATTATATTATTATTTATATATATTATTAATCTATACTATACATTTGTAAAAAAGGCTATACCTATCTACTTCAGTAGGTACATTTGTTTTGTTTTTATATTTCTTGTATACAATTATGCTTATGTTCAGGTAGTTTATATAAAGGAAAATGTTGCTGTTGTTAATTTGCAAATCTGTAACAGTTTTATTATTTTTTTAGATTATAATTAATAGGTAGGTACTATTAAATTCATTGGAATTTTTTCAGGACTTATATTGATTGATAGTTAATATTATTGAAATTTATAACATACCAATATTCTAGTTATATTATGTTATACAATTCTAAGGGTTCAAATTCTTATTTTAAAGGGTTCAGAATAGGAAATGTTGATAAAACTTTAAAACAAGAAATATAAGTAAATTGACTATTGACAATAATTACAAAGAACAATAAACATGAGTAGGTACCATGAGTAGGCACCTACATGATATACCAATACTTAGGTTAACAATTATTAACATTACAAAGTAAAAATACTAATACTTAAATTTAGAATATTTGATAAATTAGAATAATTGAAACATAAAATATATACGGAGCACAACACTGTACACGGCATAATGTTGTGGGAACCCCAGATTTAGTGTCTTCTAATTTAGACACCCACGTCCCACAGTAATCTATATCTAAATGTTGATTAATTGGTAATTTAAAAAAATATAACTGATAGTGATAGTGTTATAGTAATATACATTATAGTAATATGTACATTAGGTAGGTATTTAATGAAATATTTTGTAAAATTTGTTTTTACCAGGCCAATAGAAGCATCATTAATTTGGATGAAACATTAATGAACAACTCAGTAAAATGATGGAAAATTCAAGTCTTGATATCAATCCGGAAAATTCTGCTGTAAGTTTAATGTCCAAATTACCTGTATTTAATGTTTATTTCACCTTTTCTAAATTTTACTAGGATAAAAACTTAATTATATATATATATATATATTGTTTTTTTAGACCAATAGAAGCATTATGAATTTAGATGAATTGTTAATGAACAACTCAATAATGTATTAAATCTAGTGATATTAATGAAGGTAATGAAGGTATTAAAAAAATTGAAAAAAAATTGCTGATGATATATAGCCATGTTATTTTTATATTTTATTTCCATGTCAAGTCGTACATAATATTGTTATTATTTATTTTAATTTAACAAAAATATTATTTTAATGCTTTTTATTGTATATTTTGTATGAAACATTTATTTACATTTCATTTGTCTTACCTAAAAAATGATTGGAGTAACAAGAACTTTTGTCTCAAAAAATTATATACCAATCATTATTTTTTATTTTACCTATGTTCACTTATTTTTTATTTTATTACAATACAGCCTGGAGCTCAAATAGGATATTATATTATATTAATATGTCATCTCGTAATTTTAATTTTTTAAGTATTAATTAAATTCAATTTATTATAATAACTAAGTGTATGTAATACTATATGGGTAGGTATTTAAAATCCTGAAAAATAGTTTTTAGTGCTTTTTAAATTTTGTACAACACTCTTAGCTGTATATACCATATGGTGTGATTGGATTGTAATCTAATATGGTATTTTATTTTTGATAATATATTATTGTATTAACTATTTTTAAACAAAATATACTTCATTTTATTAATATAGTGAATCATGTCTATATCTTCTGGAAAGTTCCATAAAAATAAAAATGGAGAAAAATATATTATAAATAATATTATTGAATGTTCTAACTTAAAAATTGGCTAAAATTAGACTGAATATCATTTGCTAACCTCAGAAATATTTAAACGTAGTTTTTTCCATGGGCATTATATATTTTTATGTTAATATTTAGACGAAATTAGTTGTTTAAACAAAGAATAACAATTTTAGTTATTCTGTTGTAATTTAAAAATATTCATTACTAAAGTATCCAATAGTCAAAATAACCAATGTATAGGACAAAATATCAAAATAAAAAAAAAATTACTGGTTTTAAATAAGAATATTCATCAATATTTTTTTTTTTAATTAGGTAAATAATTTTTCATTTTAAAGCAATATAATATGTTATTTATTATTTTTGCAGATTTTTGTTGTACTAGTGTCATACCATCATATTTTATGAAAAAAAATGTTTGCTGGTCTTAATTGTTTACTACAATATGGTGTAACTGTCACACCAATAACTGAGAATATAATAATTATTTTATGAAATTTTGTATGCAATAATATATTATTATTATATATTATCAAATGTTTTTAAAATATAATATAAAAATAAACAATGTATCTATAAGTACTTTTTTTAAAAAATAATGTAATTTTAAATAATTTTCTCTTTTTTAACACGTTGTTTAAAAACAAATTTATTTGGATATTTTGTCCTAGATTTCACAAACCACCATCCAAGAGTTTTGTGCTTCCAATGACTCATTCTGTATAATAATGTTTTATTTTAGATTCTGAGCGGAGCAAGGAAGCTAGTGGTTTTACAATGGTGTTTATTTTTTTATTATTATTTTTTTTTATATCCTGTATACAAATTTCTACCAGGAGAAGTGCTTCGATTTCCACATATAGTATCTTATCTTTTAGCAAATTGGTTCAAGATAGTACTTTAGAGAAGTTATTTTTCGATTTTATCAATAGTTATTTAATGCCAAGGTAAAAACACCAAAAAATTACGAAAAACCACTAAAAATTGGATTTTAATTTCTAGCGCTGTGTGTATTACCATAGAAACGAATAAATAATAATATTATAATATTAATTCAACTTACATGATATAAATATATAATAATTAATGACAATATTAAATATCTAGGTAGTCTGACAAACCGTTTCCGCTCAGAATCGTTTTTCTTATACAATAATAGAATATCATTGGATTCAAGTTTAATACAATCCATTATACATTGACGGACTTGTACAGCATCAGGCATCTACTGTACAGCAGATCGACATTCACAGTGGATGATCCACTTACCTGCTTTTTTATTTTTGTGTCTGTGTACACGATAAATAGTCGAAATAATGCTTCGATTTTCAACAGTATCTTGTTCGATTGGAAAGTGAACATCGTTGGTGCATTGAGAAGGTCAAAATTTAAAATTCCCAGTAATTTTCAAAAGCGCCAAGAAAAACAAAAGACAAATTAACTATTCACTGGATTTCTCATATAGCGATTTCCTTATTTTGTTGTAATTCAAAAACGAATAACTGTAGATACATACAAATTTCACTGAATGATTATATTAGCATTTCCTATATTATACACCATTCAATTTTGAAAATATTTTGACTCTTTTTGAGCTGTTTACGGACATTTACAGTTTTCAATATTTTTAGTTTTTTTTTCTACAAATATCAATAAAGATTTATCTGTTGGGCCAAAAAGTGTAAAAATTTAATACAGGGCTCCTGATATATTGTTACAATATCAGTTGAAAAATATTAAAAATACATAGGCACAATTTTTTTTATGAGCTTTTAAAGATCGAATTTTGACAAAATTTATCAAATTTAAAATTGAATAATTATTTTGTATAGTTAAAAATTTATAAAATGTTCAACTTTTATATCTAAGGATTGAAAATTTAAAACAAGATTCCACGTAAGTAGTTAATTATGTTACCAAAAAATCTAAAAATACATAAACACAGTTTATTTTTATAGTCATTTTAAGTTCAAATTTGGACGAAATTACATATTAAAAAACCTTAGAATAACTTTTTTTAGTTATTTTGTTGTGATTGTATATAATAATATTCGTGGGTACATGAAACTCATAAAGTACTCTATTTTATATCTATGATAGTATCAGGGTTCGTTGTTGATGTATAACGCGTTAAAAGTACCTAATGGACATTGTGATATGATTAATTTATAATTTATTATATGTATATACCTATTTTTGGTCAATTTTTGGTCTGGCGGGTGACGCAAGTGGTACTTGTGCACCACTGGACGTAGTAGGTACCTAGCTATATGGTATAATATAGACTGTAATTTGTAAATGTATATATAGGATTTGTACAGAGAAGAAATAAAAGTCAGTCTATGCTAGGTAGCTATTATTATATTGCTACTTCCGAAGAAAACATCTAGAAGGTGCCAGTGTAACAGTAGAAAAGTCTGAATAGGTAACTAAAAACTTAAAACAGTAAAAGATGATTTGAAATTCAACGCAAATGGAAATTACAGTTCCCGGTATCATATTATTTCTCAGACTCTCAGTAATAGTTATAGTAACCATGATCTCACCAAAAACATTTCGTTAGGTATAGGTAACTCCTTTTTTAAAAAAAGCTAAGTTAAAAATAACAAAAATTAGTAATGATTAAATTTTTAAAAGACGTGATATAATATGGAAATTAAGTAAAATGCCCTTTTATAATATTACAAATACCTACCTATGATGACAAATAAGATCAATTGTAATGTTAAATACTTAGACAACATATTGTTGATACATTATTAATTACTGTAAATACTGTAGTGGTTACTTAATTGTATTTATTTAAGTATACTTCTACGTCTTGCCAATAGTTAAACATAATTTTATGTTGACTAAGTATTTAACATTACGATTGATCTTATTTGTCATCATAGGTATTTGTAATATTATAGAATGGCATTTTACTTAATTTCCATATTATATCACGCTTTTAAAAGATGTAATCATTACTAATTTTTTTCTTTTTAACTTAGATTTTTTTTTACACGGAGTTATAACGAAGTGTTTTTGGTGTGATATCAGCTATTTTTTTTATGAAATAAGTTTCGATTTTGTTTGACTGTATACAATTATAATAATCCATAATAGCATATGTATCGTTGGCCTTCTGTTGTTATATCTTTTTTTCTATTTTAGTTTTTTTTTTTTCTAAAACTATAATATAAATATTATATCGTTACATTTAACCTATATTTTATTATTATGTTTAATAACTGAAGTGTAATGGACTTGAGACTTGAGTCATAGATGGATCATGATGGCAAATCACAGAATTAAGAGCATTTGATTTTCCATCGACCTTATTGTTGCCACGGGCAATGAATTAATCACCAGATTGCTTATTTTATTATTGTTCCAAGTTTTCAGCATAATAATAAAATACCGTCGCGGTGGATCACGAATTCACTAAACAATCACAGTCGTTGAGTCGTCAGTACGATTTAAGAAAGTACCTATAATCTATATACCGTCTTGCTGTTCGTCACTTGTCAGCAATACACGAAATGGTATAAGGTAAATGGTTGCCGGCGACCGGTATCCGAGAGACCGCGCCGTCGCAATCGCCAATCGTCGTCGTACGTCGTCGCCGCCGCCGCTGCCGCCACCACCGTTGCGATGAGAGTTGTAGTGGAGATTGATAAGCGATGGGTCGGGACCACGGTTTAAGACATTTTAAGTATATCTTAAACCGTGGTAGGGACGAAAGTATCGTAAATATCCCCCGGCCCACCGCTCATCCATTTCCCACTTTCCGCATGCAAAATTGGTCTTAAAAGTACTTGACCATTTTTGCTTATAACTCATAAACTATCTAACCAATCTGCTAGCGAGTTCCTCTGTTCCCATCTGCACAATATTTCTGACCGATTGATACCTTATACGACTTTATACGTTCAGCCGTTTGCCCTGTAGAGGTTGACAAAGGATTGACAAAAATTAGGACGATTTTTCAATGTTACGACTCGGTTTCCTGTTAATATAGGTACTCCGCTGTGGCTACTTCGTTATTTTTTTTTTACTTAATTTCTCGCCACTACCGTCGAGTTGGATCCATAAAGGTACCTATACACATACAATTTTACGTATAAATAATATGTTTATTCCACATTTCCAAATGCCAGTTTAGTAGTATGAATATTATGTAAATATGTACTTATGCGTATACGTGTAAATATTGTATACTATTATTGTTTGACGAAAATAATGTGTTGTTGTCGTACAAGACGGTACTTCAGTTGTAGGCACTTGCGTGCAAGAAGGTATACATTAATTTACCATGTACTACAACAGACGCGTAATATAATTAATATAACAATACACACCCATATATAATAATATATTATTATATAAATAACATACCTACCGTGAAGTCGAACAAGATTTCATATTTAATCAAACAATTATTTATAATAATTCAATTATAATACATCGTACGTAGAGTCTCCTAACTGTATGTTCAAGTGGTATAGTAAGCACCTATACCTTATATAGGTACATTTTTTACAGAGCGATCCATGACCCATTTAACGTAAACTTGACACTCATTATTTCAAAAACACTAAATATCGTTTTTGAACATTTTAGGTACTTCAACACAATTTTAAGTCGTTTTAAAACAAGCATTATTATATTTTTCATCATTTTTTTAAGTTTATTACTCTTTCGAATAACAACATACATTTTTTATTTCAAAGTCTGAAGCAGAATATTAATCGGAGTACTTCGATCTATAAAAATCAATAACTAGGACAAGTATTATTTTAAAGTTTAGATGAGCAAACTAGTGGATCAACATTTTGTGGGGTAGGTAGCCTTGCACTACCTATTCCACATTTCCACTTTCGATCGCCTAAACTTTAAGTACTTACTTATAGCTCATAAACTAGGTACTAGTATACAGACATTATTATTACCTAACTCTGAAGGTACCAATTTTTGCTAACGGCTCTGTAGATTATGATTGGCTATTGCTTATTGGTAAATATTATTTTGCAACCAATGTGAAATTCCCCAATTGCAGATATGACGATCCCGAATTTTTGGCGTTTGTCTAAAATTCCGAGGTCGGTGAAATAAAAAAAGGACAGTGTATAATAATTATGTGGTATAACGACTATCGTGGTGGCTCTCGTAACTTGGTCTCAAGTATTGAGATAATATTATAGTACACCGGTACCTATAGATAATAATTGAAAAATTATAGTTTTCCGGAATCGTAGTATTTCGAAAATGTCAATAAATTGAGAGAGAAAGTTATTGGCACCGACGATCACACCCTGTATCGCATTATAATATACGTTATCCGCCGTTATTCCGGGCACGTATAGGTACTACGCACTATGTCGTATTATACCTGTGCCCATATAATGCACCCGCACCTTACAGCTCGATCTCCTCGGCCCTTCGTTATATTCTCTAGGTACATTTTCCCGCTGTTACCCTGAGCTGCATACGTATATATATACTGCAGATAACAGCTAATATACAAGCTGATTATTTCAACTGCAGCGAACACTCGTCATTTGGAAAAGTATATTCTATTGTTTTTATTATTTTTATTTTTAGAAATTATTTGCCTGGAACATTCAAAGAGCCTACGAAATTTATTCCAACCACTATATTGGTTTTTATTTTTTAATGAAACCCAATTTTTTTAATATAAAAATGTCTTACCTCAAACAGAATACGCCTTTCATCAGCGTTAAGATGTATACACGCCGAACGTTGAACGAATAGTTTCTTATTATTAGTATTATAAGCATGTAAAGTTACAATAGGTAATTATGTCGTGAAGTCGGTGAACGGGGTGAGGTACTATTCTCAACTAAACAGTAAATGTATACAGCTATATGCCTCCTATATATGTTTTAATAATAAAACAATTACTTAGGTTAATATTTGATGTGTATACAATTACACATCGAAATTAATGTTATACACTAGTACCTACGTTTAAATCCCAAACGCATGATATCATGTTATATTCATATAATATGACACTGTGGTGTATAGCGAAATTGACTAGTATAACATTTAATAAAAACATTAAATAGAAGAGGTGGCACTAAAAAAATTCAAAAACATAATATTTTAAAATGGGTCAACCGCTGATGTGAATAGCAGACAAGTTAAGTTAGTACTATCTTAATTTTTGGTATCGAATTAATCTTATTAATCTTATAAATATTTTTTTTTCATCGGATTTTCGTTGGATCGTCTTGGTAATTGTTGAGTTTGTACTTTGTTTATAATGATTTAAATTTAAATAATAATTTGGAACAAAATACAGTATTTTAAATATGTTTGTTCTGTGCTCCTTAAGACCACAGCAGATATAGGTAATTCGATTATTATTTTTTTTTTAACAAATAGGTGTATTTAATTGTATTTAGTTTATTGAACAATTTATATAATGTGACATATAGATGAAAACGCATATTACGCTGTTGATGGATTGTGACTAGATTACCCGGTAGTCGATACCGAGATGTCTCGTTACCGTGGATATGATCAACACCATAATACTTTATAAATATAATTGATTCTATCTACTCTGTTTAAAGTGTGTGTTTCACCATGTTAAGTTTTCAGTATAATATACCTAAGTATTAAACAGTAAAACTCAGTACTTCTTTTATATTATACTATTCACTCATACTCTGTCGCCTGAAGGAAACTGTGAAACTGAGGAAACTGTGCAGAACGGACAGCGTCAAATATTATATTATTTTGTTATAATTTTGTTGATCTGCACAGAAATGTACCCAAATTGCCTATACATTGCGCCGGACAAGTCTGGCAGTAGATTAACGCATAATATTATTATTATCAAAACAAATCGGGCCACCTGCTGAAGTTGACGCTCCATTGAGACACGGTAGTCACCCGCAGATCCATTTGTACCCTCGGCCCTGCAGGTTGTACCTTTGGAACCGGTTGCACCCACTGTTCGACTGGCATCGCGGTTTCCGGGGTCACCACCACCACCCATAATTTCAACAACGTAGAAAAAAATGTATAATATAATAATTATAATATGTCTATTCGTTTTTATAAAAAAATAATTCTTAATAACGCATACTATAATAGTTTTTAAGTAAAACACTCGACCTACAGTTAATTGTATAGAATTCTATTAGAAATTCAAACTTAAGCCAGTGTTGTATTTTAATATAACCTCACCTGACTAAAAGGAGGTATGATAAAAATATGCGAATTTTAATGGTATGCCGAATTCAAAAACTCCGATTACACAGCATAATATAGCCAATCGGTCTAGACGAAAAGTTAAATAAAATTCCAACTGGTGGGGCATCAAAAAGCCGCGGAGGATCATCATCAAGTCGTGATAATAGCAGATTGTTAAACAATTTTTGCGAGTTAAATGCTCATCTCGGATCTCTTCGGTCCCAGATGACTATACACTATACGATCACACTTGTATTATTAATTATTATGTTAACGAAATAAAATATAAAAATTATAAAAACCAAACAATATATATTGTGTAAAAATGAGCGTTCTTCATCAATACATATTTTTGGATATTGAAATAATTTATGTTTAATAATATTGTTCTTATGTTTTTTTAGACCACATATTATTTGACAAAAGTAAATAATAATTTAATATTTTATGATTATTGTAGAGAATTTTATACGAAATTGATTAGCTAAATGATTCACTAAAATTTAACTGACTAGGTAATCATGTAGACTGAACCACTAAACCACTATTGATCCATTAAAATATGTTTAGAGATTCTTTATGCTGTCTGGAATATTATCACTTCTTCAATCAATTTCAAGCAAAATGTGAATAACATAATAATTAATATTAGCGGACACTGTGCAATAACGATTATGAGATTTCCACATTAATTTAATTGTAGATATTTGCAAGAACAACTGCATGGGAATTGAGCAAGTGGCGAGTATGGTGAATTACAGATTTGTTGTGAAAAAAGCGGGGTAAAAATATATTTGTTTAGGATCTAGTAATGAGAAAAACATGAAATGGTTTCCACTGAAAATTAAGTATCTTTATAATAATATTTACAACGCATATTTATTATATATATATATAAAGGTAATATTAATATAATATAATAAATTCAATAATATTTAGCCAATAAAATAGATTTTAATTTAACACATAATATAGAATAACATAAAATAATTAGATAATAATTTATAATATAATATATGTTTTTAAACCATTTAGACGCACAATGTCATAAATAACTAACTACGGTATTAAATTTAGCACATAATAAATTAGACGGTAGGTAGCCATTCGTACCATTCAAATATTATAATTATTTATAAAATAGGGCGTATCACTATAAGATCTTGATTATTTTACATCGAAAACACATACTTTAAACATGGCTAATCCCGATCGTGATACACCCTGCGCTGTGTGTACAAAGTGATTTTTTTTAACAAATACGGTCTCTTTTTATTAGTTCGTTTTTAACACTTAAAAATCAAATTTTGTATTGTTATTTTGTGTACACGTTTTTTTTACCGTTGAATTGCACAATTATTTTTAATCCATCGGGATCGATACATATTTTTGCGAGAACATCACAATAATGTAGGTATATCAACAGACATTGGGTTTTGACCCAACAATTTACTTTCATCTAAAATTTTATGCAAAATTAAATACAAGAATTTTGCAGTTCGTACATTTTTAAACATCAACTAAAACTCTTAAAAATCACTTATATTATTATAGTGTTGTAATAAAGTATTGTTTCAAACATATAATTAAAAAAAAATATACAATATTAGGTAAAACGAGTTGATTACGTTGAAAAAAATCACTCTGTATAATTATATATTAAATGTATGTATTAAGTTTCAAAGTTATATTATATTACACATACAATATTTATTATAAGATTCACGAAAATTCTGAAGTGGAACGGTTTTTTAAACTTCGGTCCGGCCGACAAAACGTCTATACTGTTCGTTTAATCGTTTTAGCATCGTTTACAACAAGTATTTACCGTATATCATGTTAAATACAACGATAATTATATGTACCTACATGGCCTCTACAAGGGGGGGGGCAATTGGACCTGGATTTCAGGGGCCCGGCTGTTTTGGGTGCCCTTTGAAATGAGTTTGTAATTTTTAAATTGTTGATAGGAATACTTATTTTATGTTAAATGGTAATATTTTATAGGGCCCACGAAAACATTTAGTACAGGGGCCCAAATGTTGATGCGGTGAGCCTGTGTACCTCGTTCTGACGTTCTGCAGTCGTCCACCAACGACAGCGGCGACAACAGCGCGTCGAACTCGTGTCCAATACTTTCTAGTGCGGCATTGCTCGCTATGTATCTGTTCATTACGACAGTTCAACTTTAGGACCTAATCTGACTAGCCCATCATGCGGAGAACACTACCAAATTATACATCGATGGTGGTGCGCTAAGATTCTATAGTACAACTCAGAGACTCTATACATACTGGCACAACATACGTACAAGTCATACAA
>WHPZ01576912.1:0-10574 GCA_016617965.1 Macrosiphum rosae
TAAACGTCGCGAACCTGTGCCCAGTGCCGTATATCAAACGCCATTCATAATTTACAATTCAGATACCGCTATGGTAGCTGGTATAAAAATAAGTGTTACAATTGTTAGTGGTCACCTCGAAACGTTGCATTTAACCGGTATTTCGGCTCATACTGAAAATCCCACCAGCTAAAATACAGGGACTAAACTATGTATTTCTGTGTGTACCAGTAGAATTAAAATCAAACATACGAGTTTAGGTATTGAACAAAGGAGTATAGGTAAAATATGCCCACAACGTGTTTAAATAGTAAAGGCAGAGGGCACAAAAATCGTCACACAATAAATAAAAATTAACAATTTCGCATTACTACAGAGGTACGTAGATCTCACCTGATCGGTCCGGGTTCCGTCCACGTGACTTTATTGCTATAATAATAATAATAATATTATTATAATATTTGTATTATAGTTTTGCGAGTCTATGCCGCTCTGAACGCGTGAGTTTGGCAGTCGGCTGTGTCGTGAAGGTGTCTCGTGGAGGCGCAGGCCGCGTGCCGTCCAAACAGCGTGCCGGCGGTTACTGCGGTCACCGGACCGACGCTCCGCCGTCGCGCACTTTCGCCGAGGCCCACGCGATGGGCGTTACCCCGGGGACGGCGAGCGCGGGCGCCTTGGCACGCTCACGCTCCGCCCGGCTGGCCCACGTGCACCCGCGGCGCCGCGGACCGTCTCGAGCCGGGTGACCCACATCCGGCGGTTCCCGTGGGCGAGTTTTCACCCAGTACCCGAGTTTCGGGGCGCCTCCTTTTCACCCGCCCAGACTCTCCCCGTTACCACCACCCCCCACTTAGCCTGTCCAGAATTCCCCCCACCACCAACGCCGGTTGTGGGGGGTGCGCGCACTCCCTGTCACACACTCGCAGTCGCGCGAGCGCGTTCGCTCACCTCTCCGCCTACAAGTTTTTTTTTTCTTTCGACTGACTTATTTTATCTTTACGATGTTTTACGAACGACTTTATAATAATGTAATGCACGTATTATACGATGTCCATTATATTATATTATGTTATATATTGTTGTATTATTATCTTTCGTCTCGGTGACCGTCGCGTATAATGTGTCCGTTCCATTCGAAAGTCTATTATATTATATACTTTAAATGACCAACGGTCGCAATTTATTTTCCAACGATTTTTCCTTTTATAATTTTCTCTTTTCTCCCACTGCGTATTATAATAATCAGAGACCTATACTTATGAATTTCGGGACACAGGACTAATATTTTGGTTGAGCCCATTTAACTTCAATTATAAATTCAGTTTTTTCGCTAAATCTATGCTCTATAATTTCATCAAAATAATCTTTTATATGCAAAAATATTCTTTTTCATAAAAATGTATTAAACACTGGAAAAACAAATACAAATAAACAGTTATATTAATTAATCTATAATATGGTGATATACTGTCTTACTGGTGTAGGTACCTATATTTAACTGTTGTAACACAAACTTATGAATTCAAAAAATAATAATACTAAAATAAAAAATAATTGCATATAGTTCATTAACAGAATAATTTAATGTATTAAAATAACTCAAACTTGAATAATTCAGCCTTATGAACTCAAAAAAAAATAATAATAAGTTTAATATAATAAACATTTTTTATTATCTATTAGATTTTTAAAAAATATTCAATTATGAACCCATTATGGCAATATATTCCTAAAACATGTTTTTTACAAAAAATATTCTTTTTTATGCTTTAAAAAAATTTGTAAATCAGTTCATAGGTAAACGAATCGTCGAGAAAGCTTACGCAATTGGAGCTGCATACTCTCGGTAAAGATATGAAAAAACTAAAAACATAAAAATCCTGTCTCTAATTATAAATAAATTCTACCTATTAATAGTATATAATAATTTTATTTAATGTTGATTGATATAAATAAAACATAGGTATTTGTGATTGTATTAGAGTAATATTTGGAGGCCCCTAATTATGTAACTAGCAGTCCCCCTAGCCCCCGACACAGTAACCGATTTAATTCGTTTTATAGGAGGGGTGGTCCTTTTAGTCCAAAAATTATTCTTCAAAGACCAACAAGAAGTTAGCATTTATAGGTAGTTTATGATATCTAGAGGGGCCACGGCCCCGATGCCCCCCTACACTACACACCTGTACCCCTATAAGTAGGACTCTGATAATAATAAATGTAATATAATGTGTTCGGCGTGAATCCGAAACGAGTGAAAAGCAGATGAATACACCATTACCGTATTTATATTTTATCCTTTAAATAAACATTTACGCATATTATATAATATACATAATATACCCCAGACTGCCAGACGGGTGTGTCATATTTCATTCATTGTGTTTTATCACGGAGTTCCGTCATATATATATAGGTATAACTATTTTGTTTAATTAACAAAATGTATAATAATAATCATTCGGCGCACTAGATAGGTATATACTTAATACGTATGCCGAACTATAGTCTCGTTCTATGGCTAGCTTCGTGTATTTGGCTATATTTATGCTACCAGGCCATCGGCAAAGTAAAATATACAATATTATTATTATATAATCCATATTTTATTTCAATATACGTTAAATTGTACTCGGTATAATACTAAGTTCCTTATCTAACATCCAAATCCTCTCTTATATATACCCTCAGTTTGGTATTAATCTGTCACTTCGGATACAAAATACCTATACTAGTGATAAACAATGTTTTTATTGTTACCCTAATATACCACGTAACAATATAATAATTTTATACAATAATATAGTTATCATGTTATTATTATAATTATAGGTACAGTAGTCAATAATAATTACAATCTTCTTCGTCTTTATATTATTATATTATATATTATAAATTATATTATTACATTATGTAAAA
The DNA here is from genome assembly GCA_016617965.1 of Macrosiphum rosae. Taxonomy (NCBI): domain Eukaryota; kingdom Metazoa; phylum Arthropoda; class Insecta; order Hemiptera; family Aphididae; genus Macrosiphum; species Macrosiphum rosae. The sequence continues at coordinate 2,899 of WHPZ01576912.1, forward strand.
TGTACCTATAAAAAAACTATTGTGCGATTTTTAGTACTCAGTAACCTCAGAAACTACTGAACCAACAAAATTGGCACCACCTTTTGCACACTTCATATTCTTTGAGACTCGAGTATAGTATTTAATGTATATGTAGGCCATCATAATATCAACAGCATTCAAATCAAATAGTATCTTTTAAGAGATGATGCAATTTTCGGTATGCATTTTGGATGCACCACTACGTGGTCCTCGTGACCTCGTTCAATCATTTTGATAACGATTCCTCATTCGAAATATGGAACGTGTTTCTGCTAGACAATACCTATACTGATTTTTTACGATAAAAATATGTTACCATTTTCACCGTTTAACTCGTATGGCGCCGATAGAACGTCTATTTATTTTCTTAATCCATAGTATTTTCGTTTCATAATACCTACTCTTTTTAAACGAACGATTTCCTATTCTCCGTCAGTTTTTTTATTTTTGTCCCTTTTCCTTTCTAGAATTTATTACTTTATGTTAGAAAATATCAACGGACATCTGTTTACTTCTACCTGTTAATTTAAAATTTAAACATATAAAAATTCGTACGAAAATACATGTCTTATACGTTCCTACCTTATACAGTTATACCAATGTATTATTATTTTATAGTAAAAACTCTGCCTTAGGGGTACAGTGCAGCGTTATACACTCCACGAATTTTACTTGCCTAATTTACCGTGAATACTTTGAACTATTTGTATTTTCATAACCGATTCAATATTTGTTCAATGATATGAAAGCATACGATAATTATAATAAAAGTTTCTTGCTTTAGTATTATCATATAAATCTTTTTTTTTGTTTTTCAAATTATTGGTACCCAGCCATAATGTTATACAATTTACAAAAGATAAAGAAGTAGTTAAAAATAATTAATTGTATTAAACATAATGTTATTTATTTATTTTCCTGAGACAAACTTTCTTCTAACTATGTTTTCTAGGTCACGTGTATATACAAGGTGTTCAAAGTTTGGTAACGGCCGTTAGACTAATAATTACCCTTGTTAAACGATAATATGACATTATAAATTAATGAGATGATTAAATAATTTACAAAAATATATAAATATAAATGTGCAGCAGTGTTTTATATTTTATTGCTATATTATGTATTTATGTAGGTATACAAATATACAAACAATATAGGTAATTAAAGCGTTTTACGTTTTCAAATTTTTTTAACACCATCAAAAATGTTTAATTTAGTGCATAAATAACGTTGGAATTACACATTGTAGCCATATTTTATAAAAATTACGCTTTTAGTTATTATATATTATTTTAATTTTTAATAAACCGATCGGTACATTTCAATTCGAAATTGTATGTGAAAGATTAATATATTATATTCTTGTTTATAATATTGCATTTGATTTTAAATGAAAATGTATGTATTATGTTGGTATTAAGATTTTTTTGTCTATTATTGTGATCACACTTATTAACTATTATTGTATTATATTAACACTGATGTAGGAAAAACATAAAAAGCTAATTAGAATTAATAATCTAGCCACGTTGCATCAATACACATTTCGAAAGTAAATTGAAAAATAATAATACAACAACAAAAAAGAAAATTATATATAAAATTAACACACAAAATATGCATCATCAGCAAAATCTCCACCACGACAAGGACAGAAATATAACAAAAGACAAAGAACAGTATACTTGCTATACCTACTACAGAGTATAGACTTTATAGACACGTCTTGTTGTTTATACTATGAGCAACTGTAAAACTTTTGAAATTAGTAATAACTATTCGTCACCTTTAAAAATTATACCAAAATAAAACTTAACCACCCCTCTCTAAAAATGAAAATCTAATCTAATTAAGTAGTTAATTTATTCATATCAACACCGATAAAAAAAAAGTATGTAAAACACTAAAACCACTCCCACGACGACCTTGTGTAGAACACAAAGGTTTCTACACAAATTATAAACAATCCACCAACCCCCACTAAATTTATTAAAACACAATGCTATCACACATTGAAGTGTTAACAAAAATTTTTAGATGAATGACATAAAAAACTTGCACAAAAAAAACAATAATTAAAAAATTGCAAAAAACAATAAAAAAAAAAGAAAAATATAAAAATTTAATAAAAACCTGACTTGAACCAGACAATAAACATAAACTATGAAGATAAATAAGGAAAGATAATGCAAATACAGATGAAAACTTAAAAGATCCGGGAGGGGTTCCAAAAACTTGTACATTTCATCGAGTCTCTTAGAAAAACCCCCAACAAATATTTAATAATAATATACACAATACACATCAACAATAAACATTTATATAGTATGTCACTATTGTTTTTGTTTCGTTCAATTGATTAATGATTTTAAGATAGGTTTTACTTTTTAGAGATTTTTAGAGCAACTTATACTTATTTCATTTGAGACTATCATTGTTAGCTGTTAAAACAAAAAATAGATAGTAAATATATCGATTCAGAACTGTATTATATTACAATATTCTTTCCCTTATCTGTTTTTTTTTTTTAATATTATTATTATTTTATTAATTAAGACGTGGCAACTTAGGCCATTGGGTGGTTTTTACTTTGTGGGAGGATTTTGGAAATGTAGGTTTTAAATACGTTTAAATTGTTTTTCAGATTTTTTAGTGGGCACCCGTAGGTATCTGCCGTGCCCAGTTTGGGGATGGTGGCACTTCTCTAAGGACACCGTAACTTTCCCGAAGAAAAATGCCACCAGTGGCCGAGGTTGTGAACGTGCGCGTTGCAACCGACTCCTTAGTCCGCTCGGTATTATTATTTCGTTCACACTTAGTTAAAAACATAATTTATGTCCTGGTACGTAAAAAACATTTACTAAAACCGGCAATGGCTAAATAACAAAAGTCTTGCTCATATTATATATTGTTATATAAAAAATAAAACCTATGATTATCTCTTGTAATCATACCTACACAGTTCATTATATTATATTACATTATATTATAAAATTGTCATGATCATTTTATATCCTAATAATTAAAATATAAGACATAATTGATTGTATTATACAAACATAAAAATAATGACGTAAAAATGTAGGTACCTATATAATAACTGTAGGAAAAATAAATTAGAAAAACAGATTATATTGATCTATAGCCATACGATATTAATATTAATATCTTAAGATAAAAGGTCAATAATGTATAGTATTAAACAATTAAAAACGAGCGCATTTTTGTTTTAACAACTGTGGTTGTTATACATATACTAGTATACTACAGACGGTATAATTTACAAATATTTTATAAAACATGGTAGTATATACCTAGTATGGATTAAATCTTAGCCAAGTAAGTGATTAATGTAGGCCAGGCCAATGGACTGGATGTGCTGAGACTTGATAATTATTATTTGACCATTGTAATTAAACTCTATCGTCATTTCGAATGCTGGAAAGCCCCGCCGATGTCATAGTTTCAACAGTTTAGTGTAGTGTGTGTGTGTGTGTGTGTGTGTGTGTGTGTGTGTGTGTATGTGTGAAAGTTGTACATCGATAGCGGCGATTGTATAACACGCAGTGTGTTGTTTTAAATTAAAACCTAGGTGGTAAAACTGTTTTTAATTTTTGTGTAAATGTGTAATCGTTTGTCGTTATTGCCTTTTAAACCTAATAGGGCTGGAATTTAAAGCGTACTAGGGTAAGACGATAACAGCTGTTTAGGGAGTGTCGTAAGTAATACTATACATAGGTAAAAGTGCATATAATATTCTCACACATGGTTTCGGCAGCGTAATATACTAGGTACCTAATATATAATATGTATTATCTTTGGAGCAATAATTTCAGAGCTCAAATCATATTGTATAACAGTGAAATTACGTTCTTATAATTATGGATGAATTTATTGTTGACTGGTGTGTGTTTGCTTGATAATCTTTCTGGACCTCGGATACTTGAGCAACGTGCGCAAGTCCTTAACCAATAATATAGACGTTTAAAAATCGGACACCTTTAAATTTCTTCGAACTAGCGTTGGTATTTATACATTTAAATACTGCAGCAGTCGATGTAATCGCCTCGAAAACGCTCTCGAATCGACAGCCGGATATCAAGTGGGATTTCACACGTTTAGATCGTGTAACGGCGAATTTCCCGTCGAGGTTTCTGACGATGAAAATCCCGCCGACCGGTCACGGCGAACCCTCGTGGGGTGCGGTGGGTGTATATACTGCACGCTGTACATATATATCGTCGCGTACCGGATGCACCGGATGGCGGGCTGCTGCGGTACGCGTAAATACGATAGTATTATAACGTACGGTCGTTATTCATCGAATTAATTGCCGTTCGCGGACACTTTGGTGCGCCAGCCGGTCAAACTTGGGCCATAAACTCGGGCGGCCGCTGCGATGAGGGATGTGCGGGCTCCGAACCCGCTCGACGGAAATTACGACGGCGAATTATATCATCGTAGTTATAACAATAATTATTGTTATTACAATAATTATATTAGCGGGCTAAAGAGGAGAGCATCGCTCGCACACCTTCGAACTGAATACTATATAATACTATAATCATCGTCACGAGTATAAGTTTTGGGTATATATGCGTGTTTTGGGTATATATGCGTGTTTTGAGGAGTGGGGGTGGGTATACGCGAGTGTGTAGGTGGGTGTACGCGAGTATGTGCGTGGGTGTGCGGGTATGCGTTAACAGCCTCGAGTAATAATAACGCCACGGCTCATCGCTTATTACATAAATATGCGACGACGTTCGCTTGTAATTATATGCTCGGCGACACGCGTTCCCATTAATCAACTCCGCGAAAATAGCGCTAAGCCGGCTCTAATTTTTAATTGTTAATTATTGTACTTATGGTCCCGTGCTGAGCAAAACTTTCACACGCGCACCTCCTCCTCCTCCTCCTGTATTATTACGCCCATACTAGACAACACTGCAATTCAAGGCCATTATAGAGGTTTGTATTTTGTATAGGTATACCATGCAAATCCCACCTCCACCCCTACTCTGATACACTTTTTTAGCCGATACTTCGGATACCCCAACGTATAAGTAATTAATGTTAAAAAGATTATACGATGCCTCGTATGTATAAAAATCAGACATTGAGTGCTGCACTGACACCGGCCACGTCGTATATTGTAATCACCAGATACTGCCTAATACAATATGAACGGTTGTGGCTTATACTGAGGAGACCAATATTTATATAACCTCGTCCCTTCTAGTTATCGTTTGGTTTGGGCCATAGTAATATACGTCATAATAATATACACTAGAAATATTATTTAAATTATCTTAAATTATAACATAACATTATAACGATAATAATTTATTGCACTTGCTCGTCATAATAAATATAAAATATTTTAAAAAACGTTTGTGTCCGTATCTAGTTAATTTTTTTTTTTATTAATATTAACCCGCGGCAACTTTGGCCATTGGGTGGTTTTTTAACAGTGGGGGAGGGTACTGTAAGTTTTAAACACGTGTGTTTGATAGTTTGGCAGATTTTTAGTGGGCATCTGTAGGTAGTATCCGTATCTGCCATGCCCGGGTGGAGGATGGTGGCACTTCTTTCCGGGCACCGTGACTTGCCAGAAGAAAAATGCCACCCGCTGCCGAGGTTTTGAACCGACGCCTTAATCCGGTCCCCTTCTAGTTAATTTGGAAGATGTAAAATGTTATATATATAGTATACATGTTAAGGGAAAAGTAGGAAATCGGGCATTGTTATGCAATGCCCCGACATTTTGGGGCAACGTATAAAAATGATAATATTAATACTCCATTTTTTCACACATTGGTCTGGGCTACTGCCGATGAAAAACTGTCCACAGCTCACCACTTGGCCGGAGACGACGGTCAGGATGATGGTGAGGGAATGGATGGGAGGATGCGAGAAAGAGCACGGATGGTGCGCTCGCATCATGGTAAGTCACTTGCACACGTTCTCTGACCATTCGCGGCACGATGGGTTCGTTGACTCGCGAGACCCCCAGCTGCAGTTACAGTCACGTCGCGGAGGCCATGGAAGACGTCAACGACCCTGTGGTTAGTAGAGGTACCAGCGAGGCATCGCGGGCAATGATTCCTCTCCTACGGTGCACCAGCGATGACAACGGTAGCGGCGGAGACCTTGGCACATGGTGAGTGGTATGGAGATTTACTTGCTAGGAACACAGGGACGTCTGCAGCGCTGGACCCGTGTAAACTTAACCGTTCAGGGTCTGGACGCGCGCGACTTCACCGCGGCGGTGGAACGAAGGGACAACGCCAGGGCGAAAATTACCGATTTTCGCCTTTTCGTCCCGCGGTAATCCCACATGCCCCTTACCGTCCCTACCGGTTCCGCAGCAAAAAATCTCGCTTCACTCACTCCAAGTCTTGGTCTTCACCTTCCGTCGGCAGTGATCACTCTAGTGGCCGTCTAGGTCTGGCCTCGCCGGCTGGACAAGGCCGTCAAGCGTCTGAGCAAACGCACCAGCGACACTCGTCAACTCGTGGGACAGGTCGTAAGAACACGAGGGAGATCAGTGGCCAACAACAATGCATATCCACATCAAATTCACCATCTCACATCCCCCCCCACAGTGGCGGATACAAGGGGAGGGGGTAAAGGGGCTTTCTCCCTTAGGCTGTCTTTTTAACGTTATTTTCTATTATAATATTTGGCTAAACAAAAAGACAATTTAATTTTTGAAAATTTGCCCCCACCTTGGGTGACTTCTGGATCCGCTACTGCCCCCCTTGTTTATTGTGTCTCCTGTCCAACCTTATTTGTTTTCCTTTAAATTTCCTTAAATTATCTAAAATTGTCAAACTGTTCACATATAAATTTCGATTTTTTTTCCCTTCTCTTTTTTATTATTATGAACATAAGAATGTAAAATATTATATTGATAGCCAATGTGCTAATTTTTTTCAAACTAAATACTGTTTTCTTTTCGTAAATAATTATTGTTTATACCTTTTCGTGCTATTTTGTTTTTGTAATTAGTAAACATATTTTGTGAACACAAAAAAATATTGTTTCCTTTTTTTTTCGTTATGTCAAGTGTATAATCAATTGTTAGAGATTTCACGACTAAAAAATCGTTAAAATATATATTTTAAATAAGAAAACTCGTTAGTCAATTATAAAAAGTATAACGTGAATATGATTATAATATATAGTTTGTTCTGTGTGCGCAGATGCCGTACAGTGAAAGACGTGACTATATAATAATATTCAGGAAATTGTTCGTCTCACACGTTTAGTAAATAGTTAAAATGGTTTAAAATCAATCTTATAATTTGATATTAAATATTATTCTATAGAGAAACTTTTTATGTTATCCTATTATCACTAAAATCGCACATATAGCTTAATCCTGTTTTCAAATTATTTCGGTCAATTTCGCTTAATCTGAACAAAAACCTATCTGGCAGATTTGTACGGAATAATTATCGAGGCGCCTAATAAATTATGATATTATTATAACGTTTATGTATAGAAGTCAAAATTATGGTGATTACAATACTAAACATACCTGCAACCTTAGTAATACAAGTACATCGCATTATATTATATTATATACATACATAAGAATATAATATATGTGACAGCATACGAGCTGTAATATATCCGTTTGCTACTATATA
>WHPZ01576913.1:0-17473 GCA_016617965.1 Macrosiphum rosae
ACCCACTTGTAACCTACTGTACAGCAGAGCGACACCCACTTGCCCACCTTTTTTACATTTGAAGTCTTGAAAAAGTTATGATTTCAATTTGATTTCTATATTTTCTGATATTTATGTAGTTCATAAGTAGTCTAGTATAGTATAGTCTAGTCACTCCCGACTCTGCATGACCGTACTGCCAACACTCGTGGAATACTGCTGAACAGACGATTTTTGATTGAACTTTCCGGGATCCACTCCGGATGTCAGTGAAGGCATTCGTCGGCAACAGAAATATCACCCCGAGAGACGTTCAAGATTTTCTGTGGAGGCCCCACTCACGTTAATGACCGATCCAGACTATAAGAGCATCCCAATGTCAATGTGCCACTCAGTCTTTTTACCACATGAGTAAGGACATATTATTACGCTGAAAAGAACAAGACAAGAGGATAGCTGAGACTGAAGCCAATCTATGCAGGGTAGCCGGCCAGACAGACTTAGCCCTCCCTGGATTCCGGACAAACAAGGTCCAGTAGAATGCGGCACAGGATCAGAAAACGAGACTCTAGACTGACAGACTATACTTAATATATTATTATCCTTGTATATTTTGTAAAGTTAATGCAGCACAACATTTAGATTTAATCGTTCGATGTGTATTATCTATATGTATTATTAGTTATTACTGTCGGTTAATCGGGGAAAAAAAAATGTTTATAATCTAGAAATAGTTAAACGTGGTTTGTGTTAAGCGCCCAAAAGCCCTATGACCTCAGCTCTGGAGTGCTATTATCCATGTGCAGAGAAAATCCTACATTTTTATTTATTCATTAACAATTATATTTCACAATGTATTAGCTAAGTGCCTAAATATCTTCACTAAGCGAACGTGATGTGTTGAATAGGCGGTCGTTTAATCTTGCGTGAAGAATCCGTCCATTAATGGAGCTTCGTAAAATCTTACATACAATTAAATAATACGAGTATATTCGTACCTAACAATTAACATCGCTATAATATACTTTAGACTATAGTCATACTTATATTCATTTTAAAATAATATAAGCAAGTACAGTGTACACCTAACCTATAGAATTGTATTTTATAAGTACAATGAGTAATTAATTATTAATATCTTAATTATTTCCGTACCACACGGACATCCTTCTGTACCGATATATTATACTAAATATAAGTATTTATAGACGTAAGTATAGTGAAAGGTGTGCGTTTCGAGAAAAAAAAAACAAAGAGACGTCATGTCCGAACGCAGTACTTCAACACTTCAAAACACGCCAATTATTATTGTTGTAGACACCACCCCTAAAATATACTCACACGCCGATCGACGGGTCCATTATTTGATTACCTGCTATTGTATTATGTACAGGCGCCGCACCTATATAATTTTTACGAAACGTCTTCATGATCGGCTCAAGATGGTATACATATAATATAACACGCACCAGTAATTACTAAAACGATGTGTTTATCGATAACCCCTTCCGAACCGTTGTAAGACAACACCGTCTCGACCTGCGTATTTCGTCGTCACGAGTATATTGTGTGTACATTATCCACGTATTATATTATCATGTATACTCGATTTCAACACGTCGTTGTCGTATATTTAAAACAGTATACCTATATTGTATATTAATACAATAATACTTATATGAACACCTCCCCCCCACGGGTTGTGACGGTGGTGAAGATACGGGTGGTGGTGGCGGCGGCGATTGGGGTTGATCGGTGTGTGTGTGTGTGTGTGTATGTTATTAGTGCTGTAGGTCGGTTTAAAATAATAAAGGATCGAATATAATACTTTTTAATCGCCGCCACCGTGAGTGAAACAAACAAAAATGTTAATAACAATAATATTAATTATTATTGGTATTGTTGTATAGGTACCTACGCAAACAACTAGGTACTACTACAGCGCTTGTGATGTCATTAAACCGACGACTAGTCGTCGACGGTTCGAATCACACCAATTCAATTGACCGGATATAATTCATTCGCATTTTAATTGACATTATACTCGTATTGTAGAGGTACCTATATATTATTATAATATTATTGAGTGTTGGCACTGCAACACGCCCATGAATTTTACACACGATTCTGCGCAATACGACGATAACAATAATATTATTATGTACCCGCTACCAGGTCGACGAGTATACGCGGCTGCTGCAGCAGTGTCGAATGGTCGGTGGATGGCTCTGCGAATCGTCGGATGCACCTGCACGCATCGTCACTTAGTAAAAAACAAGCATTGCTGAACCAAATGAAATTGAATGCAATATAATATGTAAATATAATACGTATAATGCGACGGGGTAATTATAAATTTGCCGTGTAATTAACGTTTGACGGAAAACGGTTGCGGTCGATATTTTTTAAAAATAATAACTAATATAATAATTATTATTATTATCGATTAACCGTGGTGAACAGCTGCAGTGAACTGTTTCCGAATTTCCGATGTGTATATTATTATAATTATATTATATAGGTACATGCATTATTTTAAAAGTAGTTAATGTTAAAGAAAATGTTTAATCGAATTATATACAGGGTGATTCTCCGGGCATACTAATCCCTATTGTCCCTCTGATATTGAATCAAATACTTTTTTTGGATTTTTTAAGTAGGAATAAGGACCATCATATTTTCAAATACCTACTTAGGCTTTTACGCCTAAATTTATACTAAATTGTTTTTAGAGTGTTCGGGATATCAGGAGTTCTAAAAACTTTTTTTGACCTGACTATATATATTGAAATTGGGAAGAGAAGTTCCTGAATTATTGCCCTTCAAGTACTAGCAGGATAATAATAAGCCATGATATTATAGGTTTGAAGAATAATGGGAGTTAAGATAATTTATAATTTTTTTTTATTTATTTAAATATATTCAATCTGTTTACAAAATAAAAACAATAAGTAATAAGGATAACATAGAAAAATATATACAAACATGAATCACGTGAAGAGGAGACCGTTCATTAACAGAACCTCAGAAAGATTTATAATTTATAATAATTAATGTTAATTTGCAAAGATTGTAACCTAATAGACTAAAATAATATTATATTAGTGACACATGTATTTTATATTGTAGATAAATATTTATTTAAAAGTAACACCGTTATTAAGGAATAAGTTATTATCCTTAGGTACCTACTCCTTGTATTAGTAAGTAGGTACATTTAATCCAATAACACAATTTTGAAGTGTCAACATTTTCAAAAAAAAAAAATCATCTGTTTAACAATTTACAATAAGGAAGGATGATTTTAATTTGGAAAAAAGACATTTTGTTTTGCAAAAGGACTTTCAGGCTACCTACTCCTTATACAAACGATATTCACATTAATTAATAAATAAATATTTGAAAATATTATATATTTGTAAATATTTGAAAATTTGGTCTCAAAAGTTTAAGTATACCTACTCTAGAATTCCAAAAATTAGAGTTTAAATAAATTAATTTTTAAAGTGTATAAGAGTGGTGAGGGGGTGCATGCTTTCTGAATCACTCTGTATAACTTAAAATTAAACATTATTTTATTTCTTATCTCATAATTACTTTATTGATTAATTGACAAATATATCTATAGACTATAGATCTGCATAAGCTAATATAACCTGTCATGTGAATAAAGAAATCCACGCAAAGATACTATGCTTGAATTTTATTATCATCTACAACGATCAATTTCAGATCAAACAGCTGAAAATATCCTTATCAACATTGCCATCGTAAACTATTGCAGCTCCGATATATTATATTAGGTATACGATGCCTCGATATAAGAATATAGTAATTATAAAGATAATATTTTTTAATTTGTAAAAATTAATATACAATCTGTATCAATGGACACAACAAGCATATATGCTAAGTGTAAAAAAACATGAGGAAATTTGAAGAAATAAAACACCCAATGGTGACACTTTCAATTGAGGAGCTTAGTGTGCATGTTAATTACGTAAAAGATCTAGACACCACTTACGCTTAAGTCGCCTTGGAGTATTGATAATATTATCTATATGGCTATATTGTGTTTATGAAGGGTCAATAATATCTTCTAATTTGAGTAATCGACATTGTTGTTTGAATTAGGGACTATAGGGGACTAGGGGGGGCTGCTTTTTTACAACTTAATCTATAAATAACTCTAAATTATTTATTTACTTATTTACATTTATGGTGTGTAAATAGTAAATTATAATTATATAATATGGTGGATGTGGCCAAAAAAAGTAGATTATGCTGTTGGGTTGGATGGTAAAACGTTACACTAAGAATAAAAATTCAAATTATTAACAACACAATAATATGTAAGACTTATTAGAAATCTTGTATTTATTTTGTTAGGTAGTTGTATAGATAGTTTCTAGTGCATTCTTGTGGAGTTGACGTGTTGTATGTAACTATAGGATAATAATATAATATGTTAATATTTAATTTTATTATAGGTAGCTATATATATATTATCATCGTTATATAATTTATCCTACCAATGTAGATAACAATACTATTATATTGTTGCTGCTTAAAAACAAGAGTAGGAATGTAGACTTAGACTTTTAGTTTTTTATAACAGTTTTTTCCTATCTTTACCTGTATATTATAATATTGATAAAATTTAATTTATTGTTGTCGACTATAACCGCACGTATTACAAATTATCTCGTCTCTTATCGTTCTATATAAAGTTATCATAAACTTAGTGATACTTTTCAAAATTTGTATGAAATGAACTGAGATCTAACAAATAGTGAGACCTTTCCAACAATGTCCAACGAACCGTAAAGAACAATTTTCGGCTTGTTTTTTAAAGCACGTCGCAGTGAAGTCACAAGAGAAGTGCCTATTTTGCACAGTGGTACCTAGTGGACGAAAAGGTAGCTCGAACGTAATATTAACGACTATCATAATATGCGAAAATTGCTGAAAACTCGATGACGCTTTTTTCGAGGATTAAGGAAGGAGCTATTTATAGTATTGTATATAATATCACAATTTAAAACTTTATATTTATTTGTGTCTTATATATGTACCTACATTGTACATAGCTTTTTTATGCTCATGTAAAATGTTTCAAGTAATTTTTTTTCGTGCACAAAATAAAATAAATTAACATTTTCATTGTTGTAATACTAGTAAAGAATAAAAATTGTAATTCAATATTATATTATGATTCAAATATAAGCTAAATATTAGAAAATTAATTAGACTACTCATATCTAGATAGGTATTTTAATATAGCTTTTGGATATTTTTCCCTTTACTTTCTTAATGAACACAAATAATCTTAAAACAGTGAATTTTTTAGTAGGCTTTGTTACCTATATCATAATACTAAGAAACCGACACATTTTTTCCTCGTCGATATTAAGGTAAAATGTTCGGATGTTAATAATTTAATATTATATTATCATATACATCATCAGACATTTTTATTCTAAAGAGTTTTCTGTATTGTTCAAAGCATAGTTACCCAAAGTACACCACGAGTAGGTGAACAGGGTGGTCTACACTCCAAAAATATTTTGTTATTATTATTTATTTTATTATTTTGCCTCACAGCCATCGTTAAAAGTTGGGTGAGTGTACCTACTAATTGTTAATAATATTTTTTACATATTTTGAACTATCATAGTCGGTAGTCGGAACTGTAACTTAAAGTTTTTAGCCGATTAATTTACCTTAAATACCTACAGCTGTGGACTGATGATGCACTCGTGATATATTCAATTTAATATGTCAATAAGACTGGGACATCACGCAAAGGACACACTAAGGCTATGAAAAAGGTAAACGTTAAAAATGGGACGCAATATGTATATCCCCTAGCTGTGTCCATGCCCCCCTTCAAATTGTAATCCCCCGTACTAAATGTTTTGAGGGCCCTATACAAAACTTCCAAAACAATACATCCCATTAAAAGCGATATGAGTGTCCCATACAAAATTTCTAGGTAATAAATGGTTAACCGACAGCTTAAAATAACAAAATTACTATAAAATAATCCTATCAAAATTTCAAAAATTACAAAATACATATCAAAGGGCCCCTGTAATCCAGGTCCAACGGCCTGTGGCATACACGTATTATAGATTACCAGAAAGACGAAAGTCGGTAGTAAAATGTTCGTTATTGATTGTATAACGTACATGTAATCAGCCACTTCCTTTTTAATTTTTCTTAGTCTAGCCGTGGAGGGTTGGGTGTCAATATCGATTATCTTGACTTAAATAATTATAATAAAATAGTTCTCATCGCCTCTGCTTCCTACAATACCGAAATTCTATTAAGATTTTATGAACCACGGACTGCGGACCACATGCGTATTCGAACCGAGCATACCTATCTTTACCTGCACGTGTCCACGAAAACAGGGTGAACAGAAAAAGCGAAGTCGTTGCGTTTGCATGAAATAATTAAAAGTTAAAAAGGAATATATGATCCAATAGTTTAGTTTCATGCAAGCAGAACTCATAAATATGTATAGGATACTCAATAAAAAAAAAATAGTAACTAATAGTTATGTACTTACTCAGTGTACCCCGTTTTTGTGGACACACGGTTTAGATAGGATAGGTACATATAGGACATCAATGTTACCACGTGCGCGTTTCACTATAGGTATATGGTAGGTATACCTATTATATATACAGGTACGTGCTAGCCACGGTCGTATAATAATTGACACTATAATATTTGTTTTACATTATCGTCACTTTTATTATTATTATTTTATATTTTATGGTCGATTAATAGATGTCGTCGGGCTCTCTGGCACACGAGCGGTTTCGAGATAAATATCGCATGGTTAACGACTGTGTGTCCGAAACAAATTTACCAGTCCTACCGACTTGTCATATTGAATTATCTGCTAACCTGTCCGACGCACCACTTCATTAATATGCCAAGCTATTATTCCGTGGAGAAATAATAAAAAGGTAAAACGATAATTTACGGGCACACGTATCCAGCTCCAACGTGTGTGCGCGCGCGTATGTGTGTTGGACAGGTTTTTCAACGGTATATTATTATTATATTATATACCTTTGTGCACCGTCGTCGTCGTGTTTATAATAATATTCGACTTTTTTCCTTGTTTTATTTTTTCTTCATCTTTCGATCTCCGGACCGCCAGTCCGCATCTCCCTAGTCGATGATCGTACATAATATTATGATCGTGATACGAGTGAGTATTCTATTCGGACAGATTTCAAATGTTCGGTCCAACGACGACAATATATTATTATTATTATTATTGTGTTGCACAGAAATAACAATGACAATTTAAAAAAAAATAAACAACAGTTAGCTGTACAAAACGCTCATTTGTATACAGTGTGAGTGGAGCGTTATAGTTGTTTCGGGTTTCCTTATCTATACTAAGGACTATTATACCTATATAATATAGTTGCAGGAGTTAATTTTCAGGATTTTTAACCACCCGTCGGTTTACCCATAGGTAGTTATTAAAAAGCTTGATCTCCAATCAGGCACGGATCCAGTGGGTGGGACTAAGGTCCTTTATCCACATCCCCCCTTGGAAATTTTACATTTGATGAATTTATTTATTTATTTTAATACTAGTAGGTGTACAAATATTAGGAAATACTTTACAAGTACATAGACGTACATGGAAACATAGAAGTTTACACATAGTTGGTAGTCTGGTGTATAAAAAATGTACAAGTGGTTTACCGTTACCCCCTTTTTAGTTATAAAATAAATAGTTCATAGTCTTAAAACCCATAAATTAAAATATAAATTGTAATATTGTTATCAAATCTCATCATTCTATATATAGTAACATCATTAATGGATTATGAATACTAGAGTACTAGAATTCATAATCAACGGTAATATTTATAATCTATTATAAAATTATAATTTTTCGTTCGAAAAGTTGCAATGCACCTACCTATACAATGAGTTAAATCTAAAATAAAATAAAATCTCCGATATTTATAGTTTCAATAACATGTTAGATAGAAACTTATATAAACTTAACGACATGAGTGTTTACATTTCTGTTTAAAAGCCAACGCGAAGTTAAGTATAATATTATCTTTGCATAGTATATAATATCAGTGGACAGTGATTTTCAATCACAAAATATTGGACATGTGACCTATTTTAGTCACTATTATTATTATTATTTTTTTTTGACCCATATAATATAAAAAAAAAAATAAATAAGCTAATCGATAAAAACCTGCATTGATTTATATATGTAAAACATTTTTATTAATTTAGTATTAATATTATTATTACTATATGTTCATAATGTTCATATTTTTGTTTTATAATTATTAAAGTACATAGCAACTCAATTCGGCATCTTACACGATCCAAAATTGGATCGCGACCCACCGGTTGAATACCACTGCATGTAGGGTATATTTTAATATATTATATACCTACCTAATATGACCATCTGAATGATTAAACGTATTTAATAAAAAATATTTTTTAAAAAACGTAAAACTGACTAAAATTGTAATGTTATAAATCACATAGAAACATCACTGTTAATATAATATTATGTTATTGTAACCTCAATCACTCGACGCATTTAAAATAATAAAATATAATATATACCTATAAGATTATTATACAATCTCCGAAAATATCTAATTTCATTGCTAGCACCGCAGTTAACTGTTCGCCTGGCAACTGTATATTATATTATTTGACGTAACTTTGTCTTCAGTTCACATTTGGCAATGCTTTGGGTGCACTTCCATTCAAATCTGTCCTATATTTTTTTTAGATCTTATGTACTACGCGTATTATACCAGATAGAATACGTGGCGACGTACAATATTTCGGGTTTTATAAATAGATGTTAGAATGTAATCCGACCGTGCTCATCAGTCCCCCCACGCATACCAAAAATTGGCTCTCATATTCGACACAAACAAATTGTTTCGTTCAAATTTTGTCTAACAATATACTATAATGCTATATATATATATTGATTGTGCGGAAATCGGAAGCACGTACTTTTATTATTTTATTGTATTAACCGTATAAACATATTACAAAAGCAAACAATTGGTTTACACTTTACACCAATATAATATGTTTATCGTGCATTTTAGTGTCCTTATTCGCATATGTACGACTGATGAACTGGCTCACGAAAAATAAAACAAAAGCTATTTATATTCCCTTAAAAAACATTTTAACCGCAGCCTTATACAGGTATATTGATTCGTATTTAATGATACCATTGCTGTAAAATAATTATAATATTAAATATTGTTATCATGATATTATAATATAAGTATTTTAGTTACTTAACCTATATAATATTAATTATAAACCGTATTATTATTTTTAACTGTCCCAACTCCAAACACATAATATTATTATATAAATTATATTATTATACTTTCTGGAATTCATATCATAAGAATTTTAATGCTGTAACTTAATATCTGTTTCAGAAATATTTTTGTACATTAAGTGTCAATTGTGTATTATAGTTTTTTGACAAATATGTTTTATGCTTACGTTTGATATTTTTACATTAGTTTTGTTTTTGCCAAATATTTATAACATTCGTTTTTGTTTGCAAACATAATTCTGAATTTCGTGTTTTCACCTTCGACACTAGCTACCTATATAATAATATATTATACAGCTTATAAGATATTATTAGCTGGTAAGTATTAAATGAAATGCGAATAAGACAGCAAATTAATTAACATTGTTTTTTTCTAATAAAAAATCAATGATTATGATAGAATTTTAATATTTATTTAATTAATTTCAAATATTCGAAATATCTCTAAATACCTACACCTATTATGTTATATAGTACCTACTTAGATAATCATACGATGTCGTTAAGACGGTTTTAGATCCACGGATATAGGTAGGTACAAGGTACTTGTATAATTATATAACTACTGAATAAAACTACTTAAATCACTACCCATAAGAAAAAGAATGAGTGTGTCAGTATGGATTTCAAATAATATAATGAATGACATTGCCGCATTGGTATAGTTACTTTTTTGGATTTATATAATTTTATATTTTATATATCACTTTAATGTTTATATGCGTATTGGCACCGCAATTGAAATTTCTTTTCGTTTCTTTTATAATATTTTAAGTATTGACATATCTATAATCTATATCTATATCTATACATAATATATAGATAGTATACGGTGCTAATAATAAAATAATTCTATCAGCTTACAATCTACTATATAGACAATATTGTCTGAAAATATAATAGGTTTTTTAAGTACTTTCCTATAATAGGTTCGCCTGTAACTTACAACATAATAACTATATATACAACTAGGTAAGTATACAAATAAGTAATATAATACATCAATACCTTTGTACGAGTATACGCATATATAGATTATGAACTACTATAATACTTTATGAATAAAATTCATTAGACTGAAATTAGCAGAACAAGTGAACTATTATACTTATCTACATAATATTATATTGAAGAGCACGCGCAATAATTTAAGAAATTTTTATTTGTAGGTTCGACATCTTACGATTTATATACAGTTAACTCGTTGTCACAATAATATCAATTTTGCTTATATTTTATACCTACCTTGCCATGATGTTATAGATAAAACGTCGTCATAGCGATTAATTATAATTTATAACGTACATACCTATTGGTGTCGTCTAATCGCACATTACGTTGTAATGACCGAAAATTGATTAAAAGACGTATAATGCGTTAATTTCAAAATATTTGACATTTGACAAATGGTAAACATAATATATATTAAAATATTTCTTTTTAGCGGATCGGTGGTGGACAATTTTTAAGGAGTTCTAATTAGGCAATTTTAAATTGCATTCATGCGGGTCTTGTAAATGTGTGCGTAGCTTTGTTCATTAGTGTGGGTGTAAAAGAAATAGCAAAGCGTTCTCGCACTCTCATGTACAAGTCACTTCCTCGACGTCGGTAAACAATTTATGCTCATTTATTTTGTTCACTCCTATCGACTGACCTAACAATGCAATTATTTTTTAGAAAACTGATCTGAATAGTGAATTCGTTATATTGTCTACTTGAAATCAGTCAGTCCATGTTTCAAGATTTATGATATAAATTCCGAATAACCAACGTTTGAAAATTCCGAAATTTCAAAACATTCAAACTAAATTTATATTTTTTGTTGGGGGGGGGGATAAAATTGAGAAAAATGAACCTACCGATCTCAAGTAGACATAATTTAACGAATTCAAAACAGTTTTGGCTAAAAAAACTGTTCGCCATCGATCCCCGTAACTTAAAACCCTAATTATTTATAAAACAATGAACGTTTTCGAATGAATTTTTGTACTTAATTATAGTTCATGAAAAAACAATTAATTATTTTCATAAAAATGTTTTATTTTTTTTTACGTATTTGAATGACAAATATATGAACTTTAAATTTATTGGGTATTTATAACGATAATTATATATTATTTTATTTTTGTGTGCGTTATCACTATCATTACCAATTTTCATCTTCGAGAGTGATTTCTGATATATAAAGTTGGATCTAGCTGATAGTCGGAATGGGGGAGGGTTAAAAGTAAAAAACTCCCAGTACTTTTCAAAATTATACTGGGGGAATTTTTACACAACACCAGTTTTCGTGTAGTTATTAATTGATATTGTTGCAATTCATAATTAAATTATTATAGAGACTTGAATTCCCATCAAATATTTATATCAGCATTTTCTAGACTACCTACAAGTTTGGCGTAATGCCTCATACATTCTTTTGAGTGATTAAAATTCAAATTTGACGACAGTTGGATAGTCAAACGTATATAATATTATAATAACAATTTATTCTCAAACAATTTTTATCAATATTCTAAAATATTTATCCTGAAGAAACTTCAAGCTATCATTTTCTATACACAATGTCGTTTTTATTATAATATTATTTACGTTAATTTTAAGTTAACTTTGTGGCATTTGATATTATTTAAATTTAATTTTATATAAACATATGATAGTATTTTTATGCTCTTAAAATCTTGAAAAAGTAAGAAGTCGTACATAAAGCAATTAAAAAATTACAAAAAAATAAATGGTTAAGTCCATAGGCAAAATTTATTGAAAAAAATTTTTATTAAAAATGTTTACTATATTGGATATTTAAGCAAAAACTAACAATTTTTGTTATTTTGTTGTAATTCGAAATGTATTATTTGTAGTAAATTGAAACTTTGTGAACATTATATTATATGGTTTTAAAATGTTTATTATTTTTGTGTGTGTGAAAATATTACCAGAAAAAAATGCTTCAATGTTAAGGTGGAAAATTAGGTTTTGTTTTTACCTTTGGTGGTCAAAGTTCATCTTTTAAAAAACAAAAAAAAATATTGCGGTGTATCGGAAATATTTTCAAAACTATTTCCTACGGAATCAATTTTGTTTTATTGTCCTAATTCAAAAAAAAAAATTTGTAGATAATAATACCTAGTATAATATTGTAATTTACACCAAACATTTATATTAGAATTTTCAAGACATTATATAATATAATCGTTAATCTTTTGGATATATTGAGCTTTTATATTAGATAGGTATTAGAAGTGTATGATTTTTTTTATCTTTTTCCATAAACGTTGATAATCAATTTTAAAAGTTAAAAAGTTTGAAAATATAAAACAATATAAATATACATATAAGTCAAACTTATAATGGTTTAAAAATGTCAAAAATATAGGCACAATTTTTTTCATAAACTTTTCAATTTTTTTAAAAACTTAACCTCTTTAACAATTCTTGGTGATCCTACTAGACGTCTGAAGCGTAAATATGATCCCTTATATTAAACCATAAATAAGATTAATATGCATGACAAAATACTAATAGAAATTAGAAAGTGTCATCATTCAATCATTGGGTGACTTCTTTCATCACAAGTATTTTTCCTGTCATGCTTTTTTATTCTTATCGCATATATAATATGTTATTGTATCAATACAGTACAATCTGTATACTTATAAATAAATTTTAAATGTTTTTTCTATTCTGGAATGATGTAATTTCCAGCAGTCGGTAACCACCTGCGCCCTTTAACACAAACTTTCACCGAATACCAACGAAATAAGTACAGATAAGCGATAAGCCATCAGATAAAAAAGGAATCAACTAGTCGTTCTCAACAAATTACAAGGTATTTTGAATAACCAAACCGGAAAATATTCTCTTCAAAATATGAAATTAATAACGTATATTATTGTCATTCAAAATAAGAAAAAAAACTTAAGATATTTAAATTTATAACAATAATTAATATTGGTCAAATAAATTTTTTTTTTTCAAAAATATATTCTTGCGATAAATTCAAATCATGTAAAAAAATTATATTTTAAAAAGGTTAATATAGGTAGTTCTTAAAATAATTAGTTTTTACGTCAATACTCATACTTTACATATTATATTATACCTAATAAAAATTGTATATTTGAAATATTATTATACACTGAAATATATTATAAATGAAACAATATAAATATTAGATAAGCATACTTATACTTATTTCTCCGTGCTTATTCAAATAAAACTGTATACTTATGTAATACCCATTTAATAAAATTATATAAAAAAAAATGTCTTTAATTTTTCATCGACTTGTACGAACAAAATTAAAATTAGAAAATAATTTTTTAAATTATCTGATATAACTAGGTAGGTACACCTGTTTTAAAGCATACAGTACCCCCAGGGACATCTCGGTATCTTACACATATTTTAAATATTATGAATAAGGATTAATTAATAATTATTAACCATAATATAAAGCGGGTGCATAGGCGTACATGTGGGTGGCGCAGCCTGTGCTAATGCACTCCACCTGTGGTTTTAATTTTATCTTGGAAAATAATTTCAATGGCCAAATATCACATAGTATATTATAATATTACAATATAATTCATCCCAAAACCCTAAAAAATAAATTACAGTTTATGAAAATCATTTATTTTCATCATCAAGAAAACTGAAAGATACCTTCACTTAGACCTAATAATTGTCTACTCACAAGCCTATGAGAGCAGGCATATGAGTAACCGATAAGTTATAAGTGTCTTATTTATAGCTAAAAATTCATACATTTCAATGAATTTACAGTAATTTATAATATTGGCAATGGCCAATAAGTATACACAGGTCAAAACCAATAAAAATATACTAATATAACATGTAATATCATATAATATATTATCAGTTAATAAATATTAAGCTAAACAAAATAAATCATGGACAATTATTGCACTTTGAATCATAGAGTAAGTATATTATAATATAATTGCTATAGTTAATATTAATTTATGGTCAAATTGTATTTTAATTAATTATTTTATCATCAATACCTACTACACACAATCTCAGTAGGTACCTGCAGTACCTACTGACAAATTTAATTTACATATTGAAATTCAATGGTTTTAAATAATTATGATAGATGCATAAACTTTAAGTTATTTGACTTATATCATCGAGATCTTTTTACCAAAACTCATATTAATTTGTAGTATAGAGCAGTCAAATTATCATAATCCGTCCCTGCAACATGGCCCTGTGCGGATACGTCCGACTGCTTGCGCTTATAAATTATAATACAATAACAATATTCAATAATAATAATATAATTTTATACATTTATTACAATACCCTCCAGTAGTTATGGATGATCGTGGTCAGTGACCCTTTAAGGGACCATGGGCAAGTGGGACTAATGCCCCGGTTGAAAAATTTTAGTGGTGACAAAAATTTAATGTCTAGGGTAGTATGGGGCTACATGATTCACTTTTGGTCTTATTATATTTTACACAAAACTGGTGCATTAAAATATTTCTTTATGTTTAATGTTCATTAGATATACATTATACATGTAATGTTTATGATTGATACAATTGTTATAACTAGTAAAAAAAATATATATTGTAAGTTAAAAACATATTTAGAAAAAAAACAATTGGTAACACATTACCCTCAGGACGGGGCAATATGTTACATATCTGGGATAAAATGATACAAATTAGTCAATATACATTTTGATATTATGTAAATGCACAATGTATACACAATGTTATCTACTGTTATTAATGAAATGTACACACTGTATTTATCGAATAGAAACCTTAGTCATCTATAACTTAATCACATCTGTAAAAACAGTTAAAAAAACCTTTGAATAAAAACCGGTAGTCTAGTCTAGCTTTAGACAGAGAAAAATGGAGGCTTGGCTGTGAGACGGGATGGTTGTAAGGGCTCAATAAAAAATATACGTATATTAAATGAATACAAACTTTAAAAGAATCAATAAAAAATATTATCAGGTTTTAGTTAGTATCGAACATTGTAAGCTCCTCGCGTAACAGTTCGCCCCATCATCTTTAACGATTTTAGTTATAACCAGGGCTTGCATCTAAAAAAAAATTTTCCGTTTATGTTATTTACAATTAAAACGTTACACAATTTTTGCATTTATCATTATTCAAAACTAAAACGTTGTATAAATTTTGCGTAATGTTTTTATTTAATAATAATATTTTTTGTTAATCGTTATGTTTTGTTTTGGGGTATTTAATTATTTTCGATTATCGCTTTCCGTTCTAATGACGTTAACAAATTTCAATCGTTTTAATATAACATTATTATAACGTTTGCAAGCCCAAGTTATAACGTAGTGATTATTTTGTTTAAAAGGATAATTCCAATGAAACATTATTCTGAACAAGATAGACAATATAATGAAACAAAAAATACTTCCTTTAAAGAAAAACTGTAAAGAAAACCTTGATCGATACAACAAGTTTTTTTTTTCAAATTATTTATTAAAATACGTTTGATATTAATAGCTCATCAATGATAGTATGCACATGGCTGAAGCTGATAATTTCGCCCAATTTATTGGTGTTACTGTGTTAGTAACTGCGTATTACAAATAATTTTACCTACCGTAACATTTGGCCCCGTGTATAACACTATGCTCCATGCTCCCTACCTAGTAATCGAAATACCTATCTATATAGGTGGTAATCATAATAATATTTTTTTTTCGGAGCTATAAGAGTATATAATATATTCCTCATCATTGGGTAGGCCCTTGTATAATTGCTATTTGTTAAATTTAAATTTAATCATAAATCATTTATATCCTATGAAAAATTATTCTGAGCTGAGATTGTGTCAACCTTCATTTCTATCTAAGAATATTTTATAACATGTATTTATATTATCAAAGGTAATTTATTTTTTCTATTTAAAATATTATGTTAAGTTTAATTTTAACTATAATTTTTGACAAAATTGACGAATATAATATAATATTATTAATGATCATAGTATTATACTATTATATTTAAATATGAGATTACTGGGCCTCACTGAGACATACTCGTATATATTATTATCACCATTGCCATAATATTGTTATTACTATTTAACTAAATTTAATGAAACGTTCACTGTGTAATGTGTATAGAAAATAATAATTAATGGCGAAACGTTTCTTACGACATACATTCTTTCAAAATATATTCAATATTAGGTCATCGAATAAGGATCAGTATTATAGCCTATATAGAAGTGTAATGCAAATTCCTCGAGGGTGTGGGGGCATCAGCCAAATTTCGCCCAAGGGAGCCCAATGCATAAATTTCGTCACGTTATCGTATCCGTTGAGAGGCGCACGACAATCCAGCATACAGACACGGAACACTTGGAAACACACACCAAAACTCGCGCTCTCGTCCAGACGTGTGTAATAATAATAATAATAATAATAACAACATTAATAATAATAATAATTGGACGTTAATTTAGCCCGTGCCAAGGCTGCGACGGCGGGACCAGACCAGAAATGCCAGGAATGTTGAACCTCGTTGACCCGTGACCTGGCGAGCGCGCGCGCGCAACACCATTGTGTCCGTCGTCGTCCTTACTCTTTTTACGGGTGATGCGTGCGGTGGTCGCGTCTTCGTCGTGATGATAATAATAAACGCTTTTTATTTTCACGTAACGGATAACAGGTTTCCTGGTGGGGTGGCGGGGGAGACGGGAGGCTGGGGAGGCCGCCGTTCTGTATATAGTCTTTATACCGCGGGTGACCGTGGTAACCGGGAACAGGTAGTGGTGGTAGTGTGAAGGGGGACCGCGTTTGAGGAACTCTATGGATCAGATAAGCGCCGCACAGGATCGGATTGTGTGTGTGTGCAGACGAAGGCACCTACACTTCACTGCCAGCTCTTTGAGTCATGTCCCCCGCGGGGGTTTGAGAAGCTCGCGTCACTTATCGTTGTTGTATAATATTGTTGTGGTGTGGTGTCGTCGTCGTTATTAATATTTATTATTGCATTGATAGTATTATAATAATTTTATCCTATGGTAACACTCTGTCAAAACCTGCAAAATAAATCATTAGTGATGATCCTGCAGGCAAATATT
>WHPZ01576914.1:0-22537 GCA_016617965.1 Macrosiphum rosae
TAGAAAAGTATATACAGAACGACATAATGTGTATGTTTTTATAATTTAAAGGATGATAATTGGATGCTTTAGGAAGAGTTCCAATAATTGGTAAATGTTTAAGACATAATATTTTATAGTTTAGGTAGGGATATTCTATCATTATAAAATTAGAAAATTAGAATGAATACGTTAATAAAAACGTTTAATAATATATTTTATTTAAATTTATTTTTATTTTAAATTTTATTTAGTGACTATCGGTGTTTAAACATTTTAGTGCATGAAGGATTTTTTAGACACGAGTTTCTTTCTAAAATATTTATTTGACGTAGATTATTTTCCACGTTTTATTTGTTTTTGAAGAGTGGATTTTTCCCAAGAAACAAAGTAGGTATTGATACTAGGCTGCGGTAATATCCGGTTAAATAAAGGAATTTGTTGATTTAAAAACACTCCGCTAGATAAACTAAAGCAACCATTCATAGGTACTATGAAGTATGATTAAATAAAGTTGAAAGAAAATAGTATAAATCGATATTTTATGTTGGGTTAATGTTAAAAATGTAAAATATATTATTTTGCCAATAAAATTATACGATTCTGTGTTGACAGTTTACCTCTGAGATTATATTTTAAGTATTTGTCAATATTAGGTACCTGCTTTTGTAATAATACTTGACTAGAACAATTGAGAATAGTAAATTGAATTATACATTTAAATGGTGTACTTCCTTTTGTTTACTGCAAAGAAAATAAATTGAAAATATTATTAGTAGGTACCTATTTTAATTATAAGGAAGGTATCTGATCTCAAATTGGATCTTTTTTATACTATATGGGATAAGGGTGGGTCAAAAGTAATTGTGAAGATAATCAGAAAAAAACGAATTACAGGAAAACAGTAATATTTACACAAAATCGGATTTTGGTTAAATCAGTTCGATTTTGTTTTTATGTTGTAATTTAGAAATCAATGACTAGGTAGTCAACAGAGCTGACTTGAATTTTGCAAAAAAATTATATTACCGTGTTCTAGACATGATACAATTTTGGCTTGTTTTGTGCTATTTTAAGACATATTTGAAATTTGTTTGGTTTATCTGTTGGTAACATTTTTAGTCTGTGGTAAAAAAAACTGGACAACTATATACATCAATGCTTTATGAGAAATTATTAATGACATCCGTAATCGTATAATAACGATTTATCTAAATATGTAGATAATCGAAAATATTATTAAAAATGTTGAACTGTGCAAATCATGCACTGAAAATTGTGGTTATTTCATTAACAACGTTGTAAGTCGTATTTTTTACTTACTTACCATGCAATAAGATCGACCATAAAAAATATATGCAAATTCACGATAGTCTATAGTGACCACTAATTGATTAATACGACATTTAGAAAACAACTTCAGCGTTCATAAATTTAATTATTGTTGGTATAAAAACAGAAATCGAGTTATTTAAAGCACAATTTAATAATAAACTTTAAACATATACATAAATTTGATTAAAAACCACTACTGTAGGTTAAATTGAAGATTCGTGAATGGGAAGAATAAATAAAGATCAGTAAAAAAAGTAATAATTGATTTACAATGCTACAAGTAGACACGTAAATAGGTATACTTTAAAAAACCTCTATTAACAACAGTGTAAAAAAAAAAAAAATAATAATAATTTTAGTTAGCTATAATAATACGGAAGCTTGAATATAGCTAAGAAGAATTTGTAGTAATGAATAATAATTTACGTAGGTTCGACACAATTTACTATATTAAATACTAAATTATATTATTAGTACCTATACCTAGTTATACCTATTTAAAAATATATGTTTTAGTATTACGCGATTTCAAAAAATCACACCACGTTTTATTTTTATTCTTTGTCTTATACTCTTATGTAATATAAGTATTGGTACAGTATACACATCTACCATAGGTAATATATATTATTTTTTAATTATTTAAGGCATTACCGACGAGGTTATTACCCGATAGGTACAATTTTTTTTTTTTAAATTTAATAATTATCGCCAATCGACATTACAATATTGTGTACATAAAGTAATTACAGGTAATAAGTTATAAGAATGACAGGATAACGACAATAATAATAGTAAGGCGGGTGTATAAATAAAGAAGAATAGTTAATTAATTAACTACAATTGTAGTCCTGTAGGTACCAAAATGTGGGTTATTGTTGGCAATTGACATAATTTTAATTAGCGGTGCATTTTTAACTAAGTTAGTTCGGCAAGCTGGTATGTAAAAAAAGTCTTCGCGTCTATTACCTGGAACACGGATGTTGAGTCATTCTAAATTCCAATAGGTTGGGGGCATCAATTGATGAAATTGGGGGCATCAATTCTTCACTTTCAAGTATTTATACAAGGTATTACATTGAAGTACTTTATACATCGACTACAGCTACATTTGGGCACAAGATTAATAATGAACGTATTTTGTATTAAATTACTAGGAAAAAATATGTTTTCTATTTTAAAAGTGCATCTAATAATGTAATAATTATTAATATTTAATATCGCTTATGAAATTGTACATGGGGGACTAATCGTTGAAAATTAACGAGTACCTATATAATAAGTTAGTACCTACATAATAATATTATATTTATAATACAATGGTCATAACAAACAAACGATCGATTATTAAATGTGAGTATGTGAATGAAATATAATAATATGTGATACGCGCTTGATATGTTGCAGAAACACGAATTCTCTGAAGAGATTGAGTTGCCATCAATCATTGTAAGCTCGTCGATTCACTCGGGATTATCGAACTCCACGCTCAATCTGAATAATAGGTAGGTAAGAGTACTATTATATTATAGAGAGACAACCCGATAAATATTCTATACATCATAATATTATTAATATACATATCGCTCCTGTTCCATCTACATAATATTATTGTTAACATTGTTGTGTGATGTTTTTACAGATCCACCATCAAACCAGAATGTAAATCCGTATCCGACGTCAAATTTGGCCTCTTGCACATTGTAAGTTACATATCTCTAAAATATTTTAAACCTTTGGATATAACTGTATAAATATTACAATCTGTTTGTGAAATACTTATTATTAGAACAAGGATGTTGTAGTAGTAAAAAACTAGTAAAATTGATTGCAGTATTGCATTAACAAATACCAAAAATTGCTCTTAAAAAATAACAACGTTTCTTTATAAAATATGTTTTTACGTTTTTGTGTATTAATTTATTTACTTCAAATATATATTTAATAAAAAAACATTTCACATTTATTTTCATCTTTATTTTTTCTTAAATAATATTCTAATTCTAAAAGTGAAAATAAATATTTTACATTTCTTTTTGACGATTAAAACTACTACCTGCCTCAAACATAATTAAACTGAACTATAAAAATAGAGTGTTTGTTTTAAATTTAAAACTCATAAGTAAAAACCAAAATAAAATTACGTGAAAGAAATTGAAAAATAGTTAAAATAGTTTTAGAAATTTGTAGATTTAACAAAATTGCAATAAAATTTATATTTTAATTCTTACTTACATAAAACGTATTTAAAACGTACTTAGGAATAAATCAGAACAGTAGAAAAAAAGTTACAAGTTCAACAAGTATCCGTGACCTACTTATAATCAGTATACTAGTATAGATATGAGTTAGTATGAGGAACCAGCTAGAATCTAAATGAATATTTCCCTAAATTATGTCCTTAAATTAGATATTCACTCATATATAATACAATAATACAAGTACCTATGTATTTAAATAGGTGGTTGGAAAATGAATAATTTGTAACGGCCGGTGCCTTGCAGGATATCTAATCACAACTGCAGATCTACACTTTGGGTTAAAGTAAAAGTTTTAATCTAAACCTTTAGTTTTTACTTTATATTCTTTACTCTATGAGTTGTACAAAAAAAAAACATTAAATTTTGCTTAGGAAATGAAAATGTTTTTCAAATTTAATATTTAATCGAAGTAATTAATAATCAAATGGATAAATACAACAGTGTTATACAATTATTCTGATACCCAGATCAAAAATTATTCCCTGTGATACACTAACTATTGATATCAATTATGTACTTTTAAGATAAAATATTTAAGAGTTATTTATTTCAACAAGCAATACATAATAAATTAAATGAATAAAATATTTGTTGAATTATCTCAAAATCCTTAGGTTGTACTGGAGATAAGGGCTTAAATAATTACACCAATAATTGTAGAAATGTAGGTATATTTAGTATAGAAAAAAAAAGAATAGGTAGTGCAATATAATAAGAAACATTTAAAAGAGAGAAAAGATAAAAATTGTAAATGTCTATTCTTAAATAAAAAATATAGTTATAGATTATAGACATGAAGCTATTGATGGTTTCACCTCAACCAATTTAGCTTCCTTGACATTTTTATAGCTAATAGAATCGAGCCAGCTGAATACGATAGAAAAATCAGATGATTCGTAGACCTGTTAGGAGTGGGGAGGGGGTGTCTTAAGAATCAACTGACTTTAGCGCCTTAACCACCAACACCAAACGATTTGAAATAATTAAATGATGTTAAGTCGGCTGATAAAAATCCAGATTCTAACATGTAAAAATTTTAACATTAATTAAAATGTTATACACAATTATAAAATTGTTTATAAATTGTTTAGTTTATAAAATGTACAATTTTATTGTTTTTATATGTTAGAATCTGAATTTTCATCAGCCGATTTTTTTATAACATAATTTAATTATTTCAAATCGTTTAGTGTTGGTGGCTGAGGTGCTAAAGTTAGTTGATTTTTGAGACACCCCTTCCCCCTACGAGTCAACCGATTTTTCTATCGTATTCAGCAGGCTCAATTTTATTAGCTTTACAAATTTCAAGGAAGCTAAAATGGGTGGGGTAAAATGACGGTTTTACTTGAGCTACTGACGGGTAGCTGAACTAAAGCCAGCTCCTAAACTATTAGGTATTTAAGTTGAGAAAGATAAGTTTTTTTAAGTTGTAAAAATTAGTGTAATATTATACATTTATTTTATGTTTATTAAAAAACGAATAAATACAAAATTAGGACTAGATTAACTAAAATATTACTAATATAAATAATATCTTTAACACATTAATTTATAACAATTATGAATATTGGTAAATTAATTTTTATATGTTTAAACGTATTTATTACTATAAAATGTTATTCACATTATATAAAGAAGTTGTTGTATGAGTCTTGGGTTATTGAATACAAATTTAAAAAATATTGTTTTCAAATAAACAAAGTTATTTTAAATTTCCGTTATGTAAAATATATTATCGTTAAAATGAATGACCTGAATACATGATGACTATACTAGAGTTATATATATATATACATCAATATCTTATATCATTAAAGAAAAGTCACTAAATTAGTTTAACATAATATTATAAACCAATTTACAAGGCTGCAGGGTATTATCGAGTTAAAAAGTTAAAGTTTAGTTATTTTTAACTGAGATACATAATGAGTTACTTTTTTTTAAAGTTGTAATAAGTAACATTTTGTTCCATAATATGAAATAACTTGTCTAAAATAAATAATTTTATAGCCATGCTAAGTTAATTTTTTCCCAATATCTATAAACTTCATAGATATTATATGACTTGTAATACCTATGTATATAATTTTTTTTCTACAAATTATTGTTATTATAAAAAAAGGATCAGTAAATGATAATAATATTATGAATAAGGGATATTTTATACTCAAGATATTTTGAACACGAGACATGTTGAAGTCCGGGATTTTTTGAGGGTGTATTTGCCCATTGTAGTTGATAATATGCATTATATAGATTTGGTTGTAGCTATGTCATTAATGTTAGAACTTGATTTCGGGTGAAACGCAAACCCAAATACTAACTATTATATTACTATAAACTATAAAAGAAAAACACAAAGTAAAGTAAGTAAAGTAAAGTTTTGAATATTGAATGTGTACCTATGTATTAGAATTATTAAAGTTAGAATATCGAATAATGAAACAATTTGATGTAGTCGTGCAATAAGCGCAAATAAGATAGTTGTCTGTGCAGTCATGGCTAATGGCTTACCTACAACCTTTAAGGCTTTAACGCAGTTTTAATGAGTTACCTAAATAAATAACTATTAATATTGTCTCGAAAACTAACTTGTCGGATAAAAATTAAATCTTACATTAAAAAGAAGAAGAAGAAAGTGCATGTGTTTTTTCACAAGTTATTAATTAAAAAACTGTAATTTGACTAAAATCAGTCAGATAACCCTATTGCTATGTTTTAACCCAGGACTATGTTAAATGAATGCATATTATATTATGTAATAGATAATAATTAATAATACATAATATACATCTCTCATACAGAAAATTTACATGTATATACAGCAAAGTTAATTTAGTTGAGTTAAGAGTTTTAGTAAGGGTTTTTATTATTATTATTATTATTTTATAAATTATAGGTAATACAATGAAAATGAAAATTATTGTTAGAAAATATTAATTACCTAGGTATGCATAAAATATATTAATAAATTAAAAAATAAATAATTATAATTGGAGCCCGGTGTGGTATCCGTTCCCAGATGGGTGATCACCCGGGTTCTTGACAACGAATTCTTGTTCCGCAAAAAAACCCGCGATCAACCGTAACTTCCCACAAAAAGCTAAAGGCCATAGTTGCTGAAACATAAAGACCAATTAAAAAATAAAAATAATAAAAACGTACTCATCTTCTAAAATTGTCAAAGTGTCAAACAACTCAATAATTAAATTATGCATTTTAAATATTAATTTGTAAACTCAAAATTGTATAGAATGGATTTCTTGTTGATCGGCTATATTCGAGATCATAAAGTAAAACAGGTAGCTATTCTGCAACTTCCTAGTCGTACTATTCCTCTATCGAAAATTAATTTATCATTGCAGTTAGACTCATGCATTAGTACAGTTATAATGTTTTATTATTTTAGTTCCGATACGCAGACATTTGGGATGCGTTATTGATGATCGTGGGTATCGTCATGTCATTGGCTACAGGAGCTAGCTTACCCATTCTGGCAATGATTTTCGGTGAAATGACAAATACGTTTATCAGACAAACTAAAGCGGTAATATCTACATAATATTATAATCTATAGTAGTATATAAGTAGAATTAAGTACTCTTAAACACCTTTAACCAACACATCGAAACGAATTAATTATTATTGACAACAATTTCTACTAGTACCTATATAAAGCCCAACTTTCGATCGTTCAAGTAAAAAATATGAATACTGACATCTTGGTTAATACGATTGACGTCATTTATGTAAATCCCAACACTTACAAACCAATTAAAATTTTAATGTTACAATTTTATTTTTAACTTTTAGCTAAATTCCATCACATCAACAACACCGGATTATAGCGCCCACCCGACCGTTAACGAGTAATTCAATTATATTACTATGATACAATGTTTTCTTTTTGTACATATTATTTAAATGTAGTACCTGAATTTGTTTATACTGCATAAAGTGTTTTTTTTTTTTTTTAAGGACAATCACACAATTTGATTTTATTCCACCACTCACTCCCGAAGAGTTTGATAGTTACATGACGCAATTTTCGCTGTACTATTTATACATTGGTATTGTCGTATTATTATCTGCATACACACAGGTGTTATAAAACGGAAAGGCGGTATTTTGTACAACTGAATATTAATACTGCGTATATTATGTGTACATTTTATAGACTTGGTGCTGGGAGATGGCTTGTGAAAGACAAGTGTACAGACTTCGTAATGTGTTTTTCTCTCAGATTGTAAGGCAAGACATAACTTGGTTTGATACCAATCAGAGCAGTGATCTCACGTCAAAATTATTCGAGTATGATGCACATTTGTTATTGGCAGTTATTACTATCTATATTTACTTTCAGTGGCGTCCGCATGGGGAAGGGGGGAGGGGGCTAACGCGCTGAAGCCCCCCTCTCATTGCCCATATTTTTACTTAAAAAAATAAATATTTATCAAGTTTCAACTGTCAAATATAGTAAGCAAGACGTACATTTCATATATGTCTTACCAGAATGAATTCATGTTTGAAAAAACAATGTTTTTGCATAGCAATTTTCATAAATTATCTGTAATTTTTCGGTAAAAGTATGAACTACTTGTATGAAAGACCTTGTATTAAATTGTCTAGCCTTAGCTATACACATTTAATATTTTATAAGTTTTGAATTACAAATTAACTGTGGTTTTGAAGAAATTCGAACTTTAAATGCTTATAAAACATAACCATGATGACTAAATGTATCGTTAATATTTTAGTTATAATAAAAACTTACATATTACATTTTTTAGCTTTTTGACCGAACAAATAATTTTTTATTGACATTTATAGAAAAAAATATTTTAATTAATCAAATACAATCCAAGTGAGGACGGTACAACCAAGCTGGTTACCAAACAATTTTAATAAATTTTAATTTTTTTTCTCCAATTATTTTAGAAAACATTGAGCATTCAATTTTGACCTCCTAAAAGTAACAACTAGAACCAATTTTCTTCCAAAAACATACATCAGCATTGAAGTTTATGATCACAGCATTTTTTCTACCAGAAAAGTTGAGAAGTTGCAAATAGTTTAAAATACCTCAAATAAACGTCTGATATAATTAGACTGGACAAAATAAAAATAAAATTGTAACTAATTGTTAAATCCTCCCCATTGAAAAATCCTGCGTACGCCACTGTTTACTTTATATACATTATATAAAATATAAATTAAAAATAAAGTCTCATTTATTTTTCAATTGTATGCTTAAACAGCGATCTAGAACGAATTCGTGAAGGTATAAGTAGCAAGTTCAGCATGCTCACGCAGTACGTATCTACATTTATTTCTGGGCTGCTGGTTGGTTTCTACATTAGTCCCAAACTAACTGGACTGTTGCTTCTCGTTGGACCTATAATTATAGGAATCATGGGTTTTCTAAGTCTGGTGAGATTATTTATATATTATGCACAGTGAAATCACACACGCATAATATTTATACCAGTACCTACATCATATACATTGGTCGAAATTAATTATGTTTTTAGAATGCGTCCAGAGCTTGTCATAGAGAACAAATGAAGTACGCAGAAGCAGGATCGATTGCCGAAGAAGTGTTTACTTCCATTAGAACTGTAGCCGCGTTCGGATTAGAAAAACAAGGAATTTCACGGTGTGTAAACATTATACGTATTATATAAATATCTTATATATTATACTAACTATTAGCGAGTCGATGCAATTATGGGTTATACAATAGGGTTAGGTATTATTAAAATAGTAAATTCTCACAAAACTGAATAATTATAAATTTACAGTTTTAAGTATTGGATATTAGAATTGTTAATGGTTAATATGTTTTTTTATCATTTCAATATTTTTGATAAGAACATTTTAGGACATTTTTAATTTAGGTTCGCATTATACTATAGGCATACAGCTATGTTTCTGGATTAATAATTCAGGATGTAAACTTTCCTTGATAATTTTTGGCGTAGCAAAAAATCACATGTAGACTCACTTTACGTTAGAAAGTTTGGTAGGTACATAATGTATTTGCTGTATAGCCTAGGACAA
This sequence comes from Macrosiphum rosae, assembly GCA_016617965.1. Lineage (NCBI taxonomy): Eukaryota > Metazoa > Arthropoda > Insecta > Hemiptera > Aphididae > Macrosiphum > Macrosiphum rosae. The sequence goes on from WHPZ01576914.1 coordinate 9,636, forward strand.
CATAAATTATATCTGTACATTTAATTGAGGTAGCAATTTTTTTCCAGCATCTTTTGATAATTAATGATATCATTTTAAGTTACCGTTCAACCAAGGCCCAAGCTACATATGCTACCCACATTGTAGTTAAATTCACAAATAAATAAGCTAAAATAAATTTTATATTTTACTATGTGATAGATTTATCACGAATCTCACGATTACTCCAACATAAGATTAGTCCTAAATATCTCTCTCTACTCTTGTCTCACGCCGCGGTAAAGCAGATTTAAGTTTCCTATACTCAGTTTTAATGGTTCACTGGACATTCCTAAGCTCGTCTCTGCTATACCTTTTAGTTTCAAGTCCCTTCTCATTCTTCCAGAAATCTCAAATGTATGTACCAACACAGTACACACAAGAGCTAATATGGGCATAACCATGCTCTGTGTCATATGCTCAGAGTTGTAAATATTAATCATTAATCCTTGGGCCACTCTTACCTATATATCTGTTGACTATTAATTATTATATGTAATGTTTGCAACCTATTTTCTCTGTACAATAACTATTCATTACCTATGTATAATAGCTTCTTGTTCCAAGCTACTTACATACACTCATACCATAACTGTTATACTATGTAAAATTGCCGCTTGGCGTATAATAAACAATAACAATAATAATCTATTGATTATATAGTTGCTGTAATTAATTTCAAAAAATGAGCCAAGTTATCCGAAGTTTACCAGCGGCAGAGTTATTCAATTAAAATAATTATGTATTTTTTATTATGTTGATCCAAAGGTATGTTGCAGCGTTAAGGAAAGGTCGTAATATTGCGACAAACAGGTATAGGGTTTTCTCTGTAGGACTAGGCACCGTGTTCATGATGATGTACATAGGTTATGGTGTTGCGTTTTACTACGGAGCTAATTTGGTTTCAATTGGTGAAGCTACGCCCGGCACAGTTTTTACCGTAACTATTCATGACTATTTTAAGACACTATCTCATCAACTTATAACGACATTATATAATTCTAAATAGGTTTTCTTTAGCGTGATGGCAGGATCATTTTCCATTGGAAGTGCTATACCGTATTTGAATTCAGTTAGTACAGCCATTGGGGTGGCGAGAAATTTGTACGGTATTATCGACAGAGTTCCAAAAATCGATTCGTATTCAAAAAAGGGTCTAAAACCGATAAAGGTTACCGGCAGAATTGAAATTCGAAACGTAGATTTCAGATATCCATCGAGGCCAGAAGTCAAAGTGAGTTTAACGCGTTTGAATGAATAAAATAATATTCTTAACATCTATTTTGATACCTATACTGAATATGTTTCAGGTATTAAATAATTTAAACTTTACAATCAGACCAGGTCAAACGGTTGCATTAGTGGGTTCAAGCGGTGCTGGTAAAAGTACTATTGTAGGTCTACTTTTACGATTCTATGACCCAGAAGCCGGACAAGTAAATAGTTTTACCTATCACCTTGATTTACCTTTATATCACATTACTATTGTACCGTTTCCAGATTTATTTAGATTCTATTAAATTAACTGACCTCAATGTTCATTGGCTACGAGATCAAATCGGAGTTGTATCTCAAGAACCGATTCTTTTTGGAGTGTCAATTGCTGATAATATCCGATACGGTCGAGAAGATATCACGAATGATGAGCTCGTAGAAGCAGCTATTCAAGCTAACGCCTATGACTTTATAAAAGAATTGCCTAACGTAATAAGCATTTAAACCATGATCATTATGTTATTCGCCGAACAACTACATGAAACCTATTATTTATATTATTTAGGGCTTTGACACTTATGTCGGCGATAGAGGTTGTCAACTATCTGGTGGTCAAAAGCAACGGATTTCAATAGCAAGAGCATTAGTTAGGAACCCAAAAATACTTTTGTTGGATGAAGCTACATCAGCTTTAGACTCTCAGAGCGAAGGAATTGTTCAAGACGCATTGGATCGAGTAATGGAAGGCAGAACGACTATTATCGTAGCTCATAGACTCTCAACCATTAAGAATGCAGACGTCATACATGCAATGAAGGTACTTATTTAATTTAGTCAATCTTATCAATTGTTTCAATAGTAAAGAACGTTTTAATTTATTTATTCATATTTAGAGCGGTAAAATTTACGAATCGGGAACGCATACTGAATTAATGAATAAAAAAGGTTTATACTATAATTTGGTCGTGGCTCAAATCAATTTATGTGACGAGGACAAGGAAGAAACAGTTTTGGAGGGGTGAGCACCTAGTAAAATTAAATTTAATAATCATATATGTATTAATTAACTAATATTTACATTGAAACACAATTTAAAGACAGGGAGATAAGGCTGAAGATTATGAAAATTGTGGAGAAGCATTGGATGATTGTTTAATGTGTGAAGATGATGATTCCAAAGAAATTGTAAGAACATTTTAGCTGAAACTAATGCTTATTTAATAATACTTTAATCTGTTTGATACATTTCATATCAATAATATACTAATATCAATCATTCATAACAATAACCAAAAAATATCATTTTCATTTGTTTAAAGACTGATATTCCCGAAGAGCGGCAGATGCTTAACAAAATTAGAAAAATGAGTTTAATAAAATTTCATAATAATTGTGTGGTAATAATATAAATACAATTCATTATTTTTTTGCTTTTTGTGATGTCAGGATTTATTTATTTCAATATATTCATGCGGGTTTGTTAATGAAATACACTATAAATTTAAATGTATATTGATATATTTTTGTCATAGAAAAATAATTCAAAATACTGTATGTGGAAATTGATGAAATTTAACTCACCGGAATGGGCATATTTGTTGTTCGGTTGTATCGGTTGTACTATCAACGGTGGTTTAGTTCCAATTTATGCATATTTTTATGGACAAGTTTTTGAGGTGAGAAAATAACCAAAATTAAAAATAATTGTTTCAAAAATGTAATACAAATCATTTACAATATGTTTTTTACTGATATGTCATTATACATTATTTAGTCTTTAACACTGAAAGGCGAAGAGTTAAATAGAGAAGCTCGGTTTTGGTCTTTTATGTTCGTTGTACTTGGAATAGTGTCGGGTTTAACCATAATATGTCAAGTATGTACAACAAATTATTATAATATTTCAAATCAATATTTTCGGGATAAATAATAAATTTAAAATCATGTTTACAGACGTGGTTACTAACATTCGCTTCAGAGAAACTAATGATGCGTCTCCGAGCCATGGCATTCACCAATATACTTAGGCAATCGGTCGGTTGGTTTGACAATAAAGACTCGAGTCCAGGGTGTTTGACCACGAAATTAGCGAGAGATGCTCCAATAGTGAAAGCGGTCTGCTGGCATTTACCTAAATCTGATAGATTTTAATTTTTATTATTATTATTTTTTTTTGTTTTTTTTAATAGGCTGGTGGAATGCGTGCCGGCCAAGTGATGTCGTCGATTGTAACGCTCACTATAGCTATATGCATAGCACTTTTTTATGGATGGAAACTAGCTATAGTACTTGGTATCTCTGTCCCATTGATAGTAGGCGCTGGATACCAACAACAAATGGGTCTCAGAAAAAACCAACGGAGAGATGCGAAATTTATGGACGAAGCGGGCAGAGTAATAAATATTATACGTTTATACAATATGTCATGTACACTTTATAAGTTATACCTAACTAAGGCAAAAAATGTTTAATTTTAGATTGCTACTGAAAGTGTACAGAACGTGCGTACGGTGCAATCGTTAGGAAAAGAGGAAAAGTTTGTCGAGCTGTATCATAAAAGCTTAAAAGTCCCAAACAAGTAAAATTAAACCACGTCCTTTTTTATTATTGTAGATTAAAAATGTAATTTAATTATTTATTAGAGAAGCAAAAAAACAAGCATACATATATGCGGCTTTATTTGGTCTGTCGCAATCGATCACATACTTTCTGTATGCAGTCGCTTTTAAGTATGGATCTTATTTGGTACTTCAAGGAGAAATGTCACCTTCCGCCGTATATAGGTTGGTTTGATAAAACTATATTATTATTGACTACAAACAATAAATAAACTAAATTGCTATTTACAGGGTTTTTTTTGCACTGTCATTCTCCGCCCATTCGGTTGGTCATACAATGGCTTTCCTACAAGATTATGCTAAAGCGAAACAATCCGCCTCGCTTATATTCCAGCTAATTGAAAAACCAACGGAAATCGATAGTCAATCGAATGATGGGGACAAACCGGTACACAAATTAAATTATTATTTTTCTTTTGAATACAAATTCCTATTAGATAGGTATGCTTATTTAATATTTATGCATGATTGTATTTTTAGGAAATAATAGGTAAAATATCATTTAAAGGCGTTAGTTTTTCATATCCTACCAGGAAAACGAAGAAAATCCTAAACAACATGGACTTCACTGTACAACCTGGAAAAACATTGGCATTAGTCGGTGAATCAGGTTGTGGAAAAAGTACGGTTATTTCACTTCTTGAGAGATTTTATAATCCTTCTTTTGGAGTGATCGTGAGTTTTATTATTACCCATCACGTTATAGATAGTAATATAACTGTTTAACAATAATTATAACTTTTATCAATTTTCACTTTTAGGAAATAGATGGTTACGATATCCGGAAAATAAACATCAGACATTTGCGAAATAACATTGGCCTGGTTACTCAGGAACCTGTGTTGTTCGACTGTTCCATTAGAGAAAATATCAGTTATGGTGTATCTTGTAGTGAAGTATCATTCGATGAGATAGTTGAAGCTGCGAAAAAAGCAAACGCGCACAACTTTATAATGAGTTTACCACAAGTATATAAAAAACTTTTAGTGAAATAAATGTTTTTGAAATTATAGTATGTTATAGTGAGATTGTATTTTTAGGGTTACGACACGATAGCTGGTGATAGAGGTACACAGCTCTCTGGTGGTCAAAAACAAAGAGTTGCTATAGCTAGGGCATTGATAAGAAATCCTAAAATACTTTTGTTGGACGAAGCAACTTCCGCATTGGACACAGAAAGCGAAAAAGTAAGGTATTTTATACGAACAATGTTTCATCGATGGTTAGTTATAAATTATAATTCAACTAAATATGTAAAGTTATATATATCACCTCTGTCTTACTAGTCGCTTTAAAATAAAACAACATGTCACCTTTGAGTGACACCATATTTTATATTTTTCATATTGAGTTTCCCGCGACCCTGCCACCTTACAGTAATATGTTTAATTTAAAAACCTTGAACTTCAAATAACCTCTAATAGTATGGTACTTGAGACCTGTTGGTATAACTTAGTAATATGTATAAAATATAATGTACAGACCCCTAGGCTAGTAGGAACTAAGTATTAAAATAACGAATTTGTGTTATTAAGATTAATAAATAATATGAATATTTTATTTTACCTTTATCATCATCAGTAATATTGTCTATTGATACATATTATGCATAGACATTATATTATTATTCAATTATTCGATAATCTCAAGCTTAATTCTGTTTAAATTTTAAGTATATAATTTAATAGTTATTTAATTATGTTAAGTTGAAATATATTTTAAACAATAATAAATTACAACTCAAAACAATGTCTAAACACAGCAATTATAGCATATTTTTGTCGTTTGATCTTTAGATTGTTCAAGAAGCTTTAGATGAAGCTAGGAAAGGTAGGACATGTATAACAATTGCTCACCGTTTGTCAACCATTCAATCGGCAGATGATATTGCTGTTGTTTGGCGTGGGCAGATCACCGAACTTGGTTCTCACGAAGAGCTCCAAGAATTAAAAGGATGTTACTATGAACTAGTAAAACGACAACAGATGTAACCATACAAATTTTTTCGCCACGAGTACAATGCTGCGAAAATACTGAATCCAATTTAAAATTGTTTGTGTACAATTGTCTATATTCTATAATATTATCTAATTATGTATAAAAGACAAATAATGTCCATATTATAAAAAATATTCACTAAACGGCTACGGCACACCAAATATTATTATCCAGATTAAAAAAGTAACAATATTTGAATTTTGGAAAACTTTCGTTTTTGTTTTGTTATGTGTATATTATATATGTATTATATATGTTATATATATATGGGATACCTATAGGTATATTTTTTTTAAGCTACCAAATCGTATACTTTATTTATCGTGTGTCATCATAAAAGATAAAAAGTTTAATGTGCCATAATAATTTATTCCTTGCAAATTGCAATCAGATTTCATACATAATCCATTAGTACCGTTAAAAATGATTGACACGAAAAAAATACCTACTAAATCATGTGGCCTTGTGCCCTTGTCTAACGTGCATATAGTAGTTAGGCGGATGCATACTACATTTTTTTTAAATGTCAACTTATTAAAACGGGAACATAGTTTACGCAACAGATAAAGACATTTGGAATTTGCTATTTTGATAAAATGTTTGTTTCTTGGTGAAAACCATAAAAACTGTAATACAGAATTCCTCTTACAGCAGTTAAACAATGATAAAATATAGGAAGTCACATTTTTTTTTAACCATTTGGAATTTTTGAATAATTTAGTTATTTCAACGAAAAATAACTTTTTTAGTTATTTTATTGTAATTCAAAAAATATCAATCGTAAAAACGTGAAACTTTTTACCATTATGAAATTTATACACATCATAATTTATTAAACTATCAAAATATTAAGACTCATAATCTTAATGTATTTATACCATGAAGGCACAAACTCATTCACACTATTCAGTATTCTATATTGACTATAAACTAATAACAACAATACATATTATTATATTAATACAGATTAACGCCGTAATATTACAATATGCAATGTTTTTTTTTGCAAAAATTAGTTTAACCTATCTCATTAGTTACTACTAACAGACAGTATAATGGCAGTATACATGTATTAAACATCATTAGAATTTAGAATTATGTACATACCGTTCCGTGAAAACTGGGTACACCCTATAACTCAGTTACGGAAATTACCAGTGGCGTCTGAAGGGGGGGACTAACAGGCTGAAGCCCCCCCCCATTACCCGTATTATTATTACTTTAAAAAAAAAATATTTATCAAGTTTCAAAGTTTCAATTGTCAATTATTGTAAGAAAGACATAAATTTCATATACGTCTTACCAGAAATCAGAATGAATTCATTTTTGAAAAAACATGATGCCTATGTATCGATAATATTTTAGGTATAATAAAAACTTATGTATTACATTTTTAAGATTTTTGACCGGATAAATAATTTTTTATTGACATTTATAGAAAAAAAAAAAAAATTGAATTAATCAAATACAATCCAAGTGAGGATGGTAAAACCAAGCTGGTTACCGAAAGGTTTTAATAAATTTTCATTTTTTTTTCTCTAATTATTTAAAAAGTACTGAGCATTTTCATTTTCGAACTCCTAAAAGTACCGACTAGATCCAATTTGCTTCCAATAACATACATCGGCCATCATAGCTTATGATCAGAGCATTTTTTCTACCAGAAAAGTTGAAAAATTACAAACATTTTAAAATACCTCAAATAAACGTCTGAATCATTAGACTGGACAAAATAAAAATTACCAATTTTTAAGCCCCCCCCCCCATTGAAAAATCCTGCGTACGCCACTGGACATTACTCAATATCCTATACATATTTTAGAATTCTGTTTGCGAGAGACTGATGATCCAATGGCCTAAGTTATGTCATGAAAACAGAATTCAAAAATATGTTTAGGGTACTGAGTATTAAGGTTAATTTATTTATACAATGTACACAATACCCTGTTTTCGAGGTCACAAGGTTGAAGGTATATGATGACAAGCAACACTCAAATGTACTATAGAGCAAAGCGAGTTTTCTAGTATTTTTTTTCGTTATTATATTATGTTTGGAAAAAATATTTAATAGCCAAAAATAATAATCTTATGTATCACTTGCAAGTAAGTATGAATAATAGTCATTGATTATATTATTAAATTAATACATAATTAAATAAACAATTTTATTAAAATAATGTTTGTCCGAAAATTGTATTATAGTTTATACTTGATCATTCATTTTATTTACTATACCTATTCTTACATATTAAATGTGACTTTTTTTTTTGATAATGTTTAGTGTATTTAAGGTTCTAAGTGACATTTTTAAAGTATATTTTCTCAATAAATATCGGAATGAGCATATTGTGTACAAAATGAAATATACAACTATTTTTCAAATATTATGACGTGCATTGCTATTAATATGTTTTATTGATTTATTTACCATTTTTGTCGAATCATTGACTAAACTTACTCCAACCTACAAAATTTGATATTTAGTTTTCATTATTTAAATAGTTTGTTACTTAGGTGTGCGTGAAATATCGTTTAGTAATATTATGTATAGGTGTGTTTTTTTTAAGTGAAAATAATTCTCTATAAAATTCTGAATCTTTAAAATAATAATTATTAAATAATATAAATTACAGTACATGGGTTCATATATAAATAGTAGGTGCTTATTTGGTATTTTTAATACATTTATTTTTTTGACATTGACTCAATACCAATATTTACCGATATTTTTGTGTACCAACTTTGTATGTTGTGTTTAAAGAAAGAATAATAATCAAATTCGTTTTAATATAATATTATGTATTATTATGGTGTGTTTCATTTTAGTATATTTGAATTATATTATGTTTTCCATCAAAGTATACTGCAGCGTTGCTATAGCTAAAATGTACACTACCGTTTGTCATCGCATTGATCCAACAAATATTTTGGTACCTATGTCAAACGTGACTCGATACTTGTTACATGTTGTAATACATATTTTGAATTTACTAAAGCTATCGTGAATATAATATAGTATTATAGTAAATTACGATGAGCAAATTCCAGGAGAATATTAAGCACTTGATCCCAAGACCAAAAACACCAGTCGTCAAACCACCGATGTACCGCTCAATTTACACTGAGTCTGTGAGGAGGACGTACAAGTCGAACAATAACTGTCATAAAACTATGGGCTATGCCGAAGTTGAGCTCGATCCACCGTCACAGTTTCTAAAAAAACACACCAGAAAAGAGATGAGACCATTTGTCGGTAAGTTTTATGTAAACTCTACAATTTCTGATACTAATATATTATTATTATCAGGGTGTTGAGCTTAATGTATTATCATGTTATTTTTTAAATACTTTTGAAAAGGAATAAAGTTTAATAAAAATTAATTGAAACGGGATTTGAGCACGTCATTATAATATGCCAAAGAAATTTAGATATTGGATCAGTATGAATAAAATAAAAAAAATAAATCATTTGGTAGCCATACGTTTGATACAGTAGATATATCGGTTAGGTATATTTTCAATCTCATTTTCCAGAAATAAATAGAACCAAATGCTGTGCTAGAAAATCGATTCAGCGGCCGTGCGACGGCGCACCGACAAATGCTTCCAAAAAACTGCCAACAAAAACGCGGAAAAACATTAGGCAAACTAACATCATTGACGTTATAAAGAGGGTGCCACCATTGCCGAAGCATCGGGTCCAGGACACGAGGAATGGACACATAATTGTTCTGAACGAAGCTGGATTGGAGCCCACGTACGTGTCCAAGAAGGTGTGTTGTATTATTATAATATAATATGTTTAATATTTTTCATGTACATTTTTAGAATATATAAAACGTTTTATATAAACAAGTAATACTGGGGGAGCTAGGGGGGCTTGGAGGGGGGCTAAAGCTTCACAAACATAAAACTAGATACCTCCGTTTCAGTTAATTCTAATTTTTTTTTTTTTTTATTCATGCTAACCTTTAAGCTTATATGAAAATTATATTTGCCTAATTCCAGCTCCTAATAAGTTTATAAAGCTCCACCTATGAAATAATACCGGATGTCTCTGTTATTATTTAAAAATAAAATATATTCATTTATTTAATTAGGTATTTGAGAAGTTACCTATAGGACCTTTTTTTCAAAAATCAATATCAAATGTTTAGCCTTCTTAAACTCATTTAGCTCAACAACTATTTTTTGAAGTTCGAAAGTACTGTAAGAGGATTCTGTGTGTCGAGTTCGTTGTAATCAATATTTTATGTTTAGATATATTTTCATATTAATACCAATCGAATATGGAAACAGACGGGTAGAAAAGAAGAAATGATTATGTATCCTAAAATAGTTTTTATTCCAATCAAGAGCGAAAATTGTTCCATTAATATATTTTTATAAAAACTTTCATTGTGGAGATGTTCTTTTTTATAAAGGAACAAAATAATATGAACACATTCCTTATTAATTATTGAACAGATATCTCTAATCAATGAACAATATACATTGTACTAATTTTATACTCATCGTCGTCGTAGTGAAAGAATATTATAATATTTATTAGTAATTATTGTTTGTTTTAAGAATTATGGTAAGACACCTGCTTACATCGTGAAAATGTACAAGGAAAAAGAAATGGCCCAATTGATGGAGACTGAACGAAAACGAGCTGTAAAACCTCCATTCCGGTATTTGCCCGAAAGCGAACGTAACGAAATGTTAAGCGTAAGGGCCCGACCGATTAATTTAAATTCTTATTTCTTATTTTTCACGTTATTCTCTATCTCTATTTCACACCTTCTCATTATTTGTGCATGTGTTTGTATTAAAAAGTCAACCACTTTCACTGACCTTTATATGATACTTACGTGTTTTTCACTCAGGGACTGAAGACAAATTGGGCTGAACTTCACAAGGAATTTTTACTGTTGCCAATGCTCACCGACACGGTTCCGAAAATGAAAAGAAAAACCATGTTGGAGAAGCAATTGAACAACTTGGAGAAAGACATCGACCTGTTAGAGAGGAACCCCTCCATTTATGTATGCCAAGATGTATAGGTCTTTGAAAACTTAATGTTTAACAAATAATGTCTGCATGTCTAACAAATAACATTACAGTTAAATATTATTTTTCATTCTTAAGATATCATAAAAATAAGTAGGTAAAACAATAGTTAACTGAATCTTTTTTTATAAAAATCCAATTTTTTTTTGATGATAATAATTAATAACAATGGCAGAAATAGATATTTGGCATTTATTATAACAATTACTTCTGAAGTAATATTAATTTTAGATAATCGTTTTTATTTTTATTTGAATCCATTATGGTTAGGGTTATAGTAAGGTTAGGATAAATCTAATTAAGTTATCAAAGATAAAAAGTGTGATAACACAAGAGAAAATTAATTGAACCTATACTATAATTATTGTATGATCCTATAACACGGAGATTTTCCATTAATTATTTACTCTCTATAATGTTTAAATTATATATTTTTAAAAGTATTGGAATTAAATCCAATGATATTTTAATTGCATTCAAAAACAGTACCTATTCTGAGCTCAGCAAATGATTAAAAAATGGTGAAATTTATGTTCAAAACTATGGTAGGCAGGTAAGAAAATTGTAAATATGATATTTATACTTCTTATATGTAGGTAGTTTAAAAATTAACTTCAAAGTTTAAACATCTTTTTGACATAAAAAACGATTCTACAAATAGGATCAGTGTAACAATTTTAAATTATATGTAGCAGCATATATATTTTTATATAGAATTTAGTATGTTTGATAAATAATATTATATAATTTGAAATTAGATTCATAAATTATGTTTAAGTTCAATAATAAATTCATACATTTTTAGGCTTTTAGTGATTATTTTAAAATTATATTAGCTTCTATTATGATAAACAAAGCATTAGAAAAAAAATAACTTAATAATAGCCAATAGGGTATTTTGGTGAATTTCCCTTGGAGTTAAAAAACTATTGATAAAATCGAAAAATTACCTGTTTACAATACCATCTTTCTCAAATTTTCCAAAAGATAAGGTACTATAATATATTGAAATCGAAGCACTCCTTCTGGTAGAAATTTTGTTTTCATTTAAAAAAAAAAAATAAAAATAATAAATATCATTGTAAAACCACTAGGTTCCTCGCTCCACTCAGAATCAAAATTAGATACATTAAATAATTTATAAGTACATTCATTATCTAATAATTATATTATATACCTATCAAAAATTAACATTTTGTTTTTAGACAGCCGTTTATTTTTTCATGTTATAAAATGTTTGACATTTCACTCGCAATTTTCTAAATATTTCAGAAGATCTGCACGTGCGGGGAGCTAAATAATTATAGGTAATATAGGTACTCATTGGTGTAATTCTAGTAAATTTCAGAAGGTGTGGAACTTTTATTAGTCCAATAATCATAAAGACAAATTAAGTCATATTTTAAGCCAACGCTTGAATTGAGTGCACTATCTTTTTATATTTGATTACGAATATGCAAATATAAAAATCTGTATGTTTGTATAATATACATAAATACATTATATTATACATATAAAATATCAAATAAAAAATGTAATATTGGTAAATTTAGTTGGCTGCGTACGAGCTGATAGCCGGGTACCTGTTACCTGCACTGATGCCGTTGAGATGATTCCCTGGTCATTATATATTATTTTCAATATTTAGTCAAATATTCAGCCTATTAGCCTAACCCAAGAAACACCATGAGGAAGGCTGTCTGACAAGTTTCTCAAAAATTTCGTTGTTTTAAGTGTTTTCATTTTTTGAAAATCATTCAATTTTTTGTTAAAAAATTATTAGTAAAAAAATTTAGTAATTAGGTAAAAAATTATTATTAAAACAATTTAGTAATTTGGTAAAAACATAGACAAATAAATAAATGGACCGCACTTAGAGAGAGAAATCATGAAACCGACATCGATGAGAAAGATAAAAGCAGTTAGGAGCAAACATGAAGGAAATAATTGAATACTCAAATTATTCTATGATATTATTTATCACGGACTAAGATAATA
>WHPZ01576916.1:0-18443 GCA_016617965.1 Macrosiphum rosae
AGATTCCCCCAATATGTTCTTTCTCACTCACTCTATATTGGCGCCACTCATTGAAGGCTGGGTGGTGAGTGAGGTGCAGTCCATTAGTTTATAGGTCTATGGTATATCCTACATATAATAATATTATAACCATGTAACTAATATATAAACTTCGTTTTTTTATATAATATAATTGGACGAATAAATATATAAAATAAACCAATTATTTACTATTCACTTAAAATTATTTTTAATATAAACGTCACAGTTTGATAAAATATAAATTGTTACCAACTTAAAATTAGTTTTTCTACTCTTTTGGGCTGCAAAAATATGTGCTATAATGGTTTCGCAATTCACGTTTTCGGCTAGTTCCTTTTCAATAGCTAAAGTTGACAGACCACTTAAGCGGTCTTGTGACATTGAACTTCTGAGGTAGTTTTTAATGAGCTTAAGTTTTGAGAAACTTCGCTCGGCCCCCGCCGAAGTAATGGGAATTGTGAGCAAAATTCTAATAGCCACACTTAGGTTTGAAAAAGCTCCATTACATTTTTTTTTAGTGTACCTGTACTCGCAACGGTGTTTCTGATTCATCCAAAATATTTCACGAGCAAATCACGAGTTCGTCGAATAAATCACATTCAGAAACATCTTTTTATTCGCCTGCTTTTTATTTTTAAAAACATTGCAAGATTCTTATAATGCCTTCTAATATCATCTTGTGTGGACGTAATTACACAGTAAAACTAATATATTCCTCGCTCCGATCATAATATAAAAACGCAAGGTGACAAGGCCCCATAAAGCACGGGGCCCCGTAAAGCGCGAGGCCTTAGGCGGGTGCCTAGTTTGCCCCCCCCTTCCACCGGCCCTGGAACAAGATACTGTTGAAGAAAATCAAAGCAGTTTTACTGACTCTAACGGTGGTGAGTGGTGGCAGACAAAAAATAAAATAAAAAACACACGTCATTGTAAAATCAATTCATTCATCGCTCCTCTCGGAATCTAAAATCTGAATTTCGAGTAGGTATATACTTTAAGAGTTTGTGGTATAAATAGGAAAATAACAAAAATGTAACTCGGTAATAATGAGTAGGTATAAATACCTAGGTGACTAGGTGAGCGATTAAGTTAGTTTTAGTACAAGATATTATATAATTAGATTGATTATTGGATTTTTTATCCCTTGTAAAAAAATAAAAATAGTACCTATGTGCTGTATTATCGGAGATTTTCGACTCATTTAAAAGAGTTTGTCGACTAGATATATAGGTACAATTGTGCACAATTTGAACTTTAAAACCCTAATACTCCACCTCCCATACGTTACTGCCCATAATAAGAATTTAGAAATCGCGTCGTTTAGTTCACATGACAAATATTATACTCAATCACGAATAATTAAGATAATATTTTAATAATTTAATTTCTCGCGGTTGTATTTGTGTGATTTATTAAGTGAAATCTTTGTTAGGCAACTAGAGGTACGCACTTATGGTGTCATTGGTCAATTTTTCCAGTTATAGTACCTACCTAGGTATATATATATTATTATTCAAATGTAATCTATATATAAAAATTAAATTTATGCGTTGGTAATCGCATCACTTGAGGACAGCTGGACCAGATTCGGCTAATTATTTTCTTAAATGTTCGTATAATAGATAGTCCGAATATGATTTTTACGGAAAGAATAAATTTAAAAGCTCGGGAAAAACTATAAGTACTTTTTGACTGACTGACAGCTGATCGACGTAGAGCCTAAACCATGACAGGTGGAGACTTTAAATTGTCACGACAGTACGTTCGTACATTTTGTACACGAATTCGTTTAAAAATCGTTGTGACTAATTACTATTTATAATAATGTGTATAGGTAGGTACTCTATTAGTTTGCAGGTTTTGACTAGCTGTTGGTCTTGCATCACACGAGTCACGAATTATAGACCATTCGTCTACTGCATAATTTGTTTGCTATAATAATATTATTATAGTTAATGCATAGTAATATGCTTTTATTAACCATGGAAAAATAAATTGCCCATGTTATTTACATCGAAGAGGAACTTTAAGGAAGATACCTATTATTGTAAATAAAAATTGTAATACGCAACATAAATGTTTAGGTACTCATCTATAATATTATCAAGTTAAACGTTTAATCATAAATTAAAAATAAAAATAACACTCGTGTAAAATTGTGTATACGTTCTGAATTAACCGCAGTCTCCGATTACCTATAGGATAATATACCTATAATTGGCTAATACATTGTACAGTAAGGTAGTATTATATCTTATGGACTTGACACTCAAAATAGGATATTGAATGAAAAAATAAAAATAATATAGGTATTTACAATAGTGTATGTAAGTACATATCATTTAATAATCATGGTAAGATTTAAATCACAGCCTTATCAATTATAAAGTATTTTACAAGGATACATATTATTATCATATTACATATAATAAAATAATCATGATTATGCTTAAAAATAAAATAACACAAAAAATAAAATTGTATAAAAATGTCAAAAAAAAAAAAAAATAAAAAAAAATGAACCATAGTATTAAAATATTTACATTTGAAATAAAACTATTTTTACCTTAGACGTTTTCTATGTTGAAATAAAAATAATTATACATAATATAAAATATTCATATAGTTTATAGGATTGTATAAGACATAAGTACCTATATACACCTACTCAAATACTTATATTATAATATTAATAAGTAATAATACTAAGGTTTTCCATAAATATAATATAAAATTACTTTAAGACTAAAAATATTGGATACATATAATATATTATGTGCTAACTGTAGTACTGTAGTACCTATATTATATTTGTACGGCTATCAATCTATACGTATATAATATAATATTATACATATAGGTAATAACTAATTAGATAACTTAAATCTATTTGTTCTAATATTTATCACAGTACAATATATAAGTAGTTAATAACTTAATATTGTGCTGCGTAGGTACACATCTGATAGGTACATAATATTATTTTAAACATCATTGTTGGTATTTATTTGATGTCTTCCCTGTGTAGTGTATAAAACTATATAAAAAGTTGATCTTTGGATTCTCATTTAAGTAGTTTTTTTTTTTTGATTTAGGAAATCAATAAACAAATATTATATTGTTCTGTATTTCTGTCTATTGATTACCACTTTCAATAGCATTTAAACCTTATTATCGATTCCTGCTGCAACCAAGTATTCCCATTTCTGATTTGAATTTAGACTATCGCATACATTTATACTTATCATGTCGTGTACTCCAAGCGTGTCCAAACATAGGTTAACGACTTTAAGCCTTAACTGTTTGGTGTTTTCGTCGAATTTCCACTAAAACAATGATATACATAATCGTGTGAGTAGGGCGGCGTATAGATTATAGGTATTAGGTGTTGAGTAAGTTGTATGAATACTTTATTAAGTATACAATATAAATCCCGAAATAATGAATCAGGTGTCTGTTACTTATTTCATATTTGAGGTGTTTTGGAAGCACGAGGGGTATTATTTTATATTAAAATTTTTTGTAACAATTTGATAGTTTTACGGTTTTTTATGTAATATTTTTTTTTCCCACCTTATATCCGTTTTACATTTTCGCAACATTGCACCAATAATATCAAATATATAAATATATTATGAACAATATAACAAAACTAATGTATTTAAACTATTTATTACAGGTTATTAGATATATCTCAGAGAAATATAGTAGCATATTGTTCATATACTTTTATTAAAATAATAATTAATAATACAACTATGTATACTTCATATATTATTTTGCAATTGGATTTTCAACTTTGGTATTTTATGAATAATTTTTTTTGACAATATATTTATTTTCGGCGTACTACATGGTGTCTGGCATTGTTATTATTTTAGGTACCTTTTTTAACGGTATCGGATATCGGGTAAATTCGGATGAAAAATTCCGATATGCCATATGCGTATAACAATTAAAAACAATTAACAACAATTAAAAATCTATACTAAGTGTTTTCCCAATTTCCTTGTTATTTTCAAATTCTGTTTTAGAAACGGATCATCATTTGATTATTAATTTGGTATCGGATTTTATTCTCTGTGATGTAGGCATATGCGTCAACATTATTTTCTTAATTTTAATTTTTAAATTAGGTGTAACCGCGTAGATACATAATAATTTAAGCAATACCTATTAAAAATATGTTGGGACTTGGTAAGTAGTTACAATAAGTACATCATATTGATTTACCCTTTAATACAGTGGTGCCGATCACTTAATTTATCTACGACATACTATACCATAGTAGATTTATTAAATTGTGTGGGGAGGGGCAGTGTAGGGTACTGCAAGGATCCCGCTGTGGCCTGTGGATCCAGAATTTATACTCACGTTAAAACGTAAGAATAAATGATTGAACATCGAATTATGTAGGTGCTTTGATTTGCATCTGGTTATGAAATTAAAAAATGGGATGATGGGGGGCCCCTTGATGTACGATGTCAGAACTGAACTACTATTTTATAAATTACAGCGCCACTGCCCTAACATGAAACACAACTCGACACTCAGCGCATCACAGACAATAATATTTTCAATTTTCAATTTGAACAACCCCGAAGAACCCACGATTCTAACAGTGAAAATCAATAATTTGTATACTCACTTCATCGGTCGTAGAGTCGCATGGTTTCATAATTATTAAGCTCATGGATGAATAATCTGTCGGAGACAAACACATTGTGTCATGTTTAATAGACCCACCAATTGTAAATGTCCATTCCTGTAAAAAAATATTGTTACCTTTTATTATTCTGTTTATAATAATATAATTATTATAATAACGTTGCTGCAGTAATTCGAAATAGTATAATTTTGTAAATCGCAATCATCCATACCTGATTGCCACCGTAATCGTGACAAGGAAAGATGCCTGCAGTTTTTCCCACTTGATTTTCCAGTGTATCCAAGCACATGTAGCCCTGTCTGATACTGCCCACGAACTCGTCTACAGTCGCTGGCAATTTAAGTTCCGGATAAACGTTATCCAAATACCATTTAAACGGTTTACAGCCGAGATTTTTCTTTAATGCCAATCGATCTGCTATGCTGAAATTACAACAACAATACACATTAAATTTGTCATCGCCTTTTTCTTCTTTCTAGAGCACATTATACGTAATATTATAATAGAGAATAGCATACTTTCCAAATGGGACGATTCTAGATAATGGCACGGCATTGTAATAGTATCGTTTATACCGGTCCATCCATACTTCGGCTGCTCGACGAGTGTTGTGGGCGAAAACATTGCCACTGCCTCCCGGAAACGTATAAGGATGCCTCTTTCGGAACACATGTCCCACTCGCGAACAAGGGATGATTTCCAAGCTACCACCACATTGCCACACCCTGAATGATATTTCTGTAAATATGTGGGGAAAAAAACATAATAAATATTCTGCAAATATCACTGGTCGTATAGTCGATTATAAAATATATTAATACGAGTTTAACGCATTTCACCATCATAATATTATGTTTCAGTAGGTACCTATAATAGTTATGAAATCACTCCTTACCTAAATTTTCACCACCCCAAATGTTCATTTCCTTGTCATATGTTCCAAGTTTTACGAAATAATCTTTGTCCATCACGAATAAACCGCCAGCAATCATCGGTGTTCTGTGAAAATAAACAAAACACCGTTGTGTATTATTATACGTCATATACCTGATAATATGCATACGCGACTGTCTATTAGCATTTAATATTTGTTTTAAATTTGCATATTCCAATCTGATACAATCAGTGTGAATATTTATATGTAAACACCACAATATTGTTATTCATTAGGTATTTAATTTATAAAATATTTATATGTAAACACCGCAATTGTTATTTATTAGGTATTTAATTTATAAAATATTTAAACTTTTTATCGGTAGGGTTCTTGAAAAGGTAGGTAGGTGATAATAGGCATGTAAATTAAATCTGTACACGATTCACAAATAAAATGAAGGCGTTAAGTATATACCTAACTTACATTTATAGTACATGAGTTCGAGAGTACCACTCGAGTTAAAGGGTGACGAACGTATACCTATCGTACCTACAATTATTATTTGTTACACCATTATGTATTCGCATATCTTAAATAATGTACGTGGTAAATAATTTAATGTATAGTAACCGATAATTATTAGTTATACTGTTGTAGAGTGTTATAGCCTATATACAGTGGCGCAACTAGAAAAAATATTTCGGGGGATGGGGGGGGGGGTTACAACCCCTAAACCCTTCCACCGGTTGCGCCACTGGGTATATAGTCTTATAGGAACATTTGACATTTTAAAACAATTTACCTGATTGGTAAAGTTGGATCTTTTTGACGTTGCGCTCTGACTTCTTTTGATAAATACTCCCATTTAAACACCAAGTTCCAATCAAATCCACCTCTAAGTTCTGACGAAGCTCCAATGTATTGGAAATTATCCATATTGATGACGTCGATGATCGGGCACACCACCCTAGTCGGGTCCTATTAAAATACAATTGCCTATTAAGTCTTATTCCTGACATTGCGTAATATTATATTTTTGCAAGACACGCGTTAGACAATAATAATTACAACAAAATTACATACTTCCGCTACACGATCTAAAAGTGGTTCAAGCCAATTCACGTTACACTCTACATGACTGTCCAAAAATGTAAGCACGGGCGCTGTCGCAATTTCTGAGCCACGAACTCTGGATCTCATTAACCCTGTATTAAACATATTAGGTGGTAAACATATTATATAAGCTCTTATAATTTTATTTTGGATACGCGTTTAATAACGTTTATATAAATATAAACATTATATACAGTACAAGTAATTTAGTCGTGCTTTATAGAATAAATTTCATCTACGATTATTAGAAATTACATCTACAACACTTACAATCAAAGTGTATTGAAATAAAATATTTATTAGTTTATTTTTTAAGTAAACTTTTATTAAATTAATTATTAATCTATGTTATTTGTTCAGGTTTACTAACCGTCTATTATAAAATATGTCTGTTATTATTTAATATGCCTATTTTGTTTTTGTTAAGATTGTAATATTATTGTACTGTACTTGAGCCCTAGTGGGCGTTTACATAAATAAATAAGACAGTTTGGTTAGAAAATATTGCATGAAAATAGATTAAATATTATATAGGTTTTTAGAAAGATGAAATTTATAATATTTAATTAATCGAATTAAAAGAGAAGAGGAACATACTTTATAAATACTAATTTTAAATTAAAACTCAATCATTATAACTTTAATTAGGTTATATATTTTTACCTTCTCTTTTTTCATTTCTAATAAGCTTCACTTTTTGTATTTTTGATAATTCTTGTCCATCAGTACCTTTAAGTAAAAATAAAAATCTATTAGTACCTTTATATAATTAATACGAAAACAAATTTTGTCTAAGTATAATGATAATTGTTTTATAATAGGAATATTTATAATATAAAAAAAGGTTAAAATAAAATACTTACTATCATCGCTGAAATCGTCCACTAGAATTATTTCTTTGATTAAATGTTCAGGACTTCTGTTTAAAACGCTAAAATTTAAAATAACAATAAAATAATTATTCAGTGGACATTATAATGGACTGAAGGTACAAGACGTACAACTAATGGTATTAAAAAAACTCAATTTCAAATAATACCTGACAACTGTTCTCAAAAGAGTAGACCTTGCTTCGTTATGAAAGGTGATGATGACACTTGTCTGAGGCAGATCAATGCGATATTTTTTAGTTAAACATCTTGAAAAAAAAACATCAAAATAAATAATCATTGTAAAGTAAACTTAAATTTAATATAAACAAGGAATTATTTTTATTCTGTGGAATTTAGCAGACGCAATAATGGTATAGAATATATTAACTTTATATTAGCCCTTTGCAATTAAACAAAATTTATAAATTAATCAAACTCGAAATTACTGACAGTATAAGCTCAAAACAAATTTCCTGTTTTTTGTTGCAATATATATGTTGTCACAAATCATTTACAAAAGGAAATTATTTTTACACAAATAAAGTGTTTTTCTGAATATTATTAATTATTTAATGAAAAATCGTGATGCAAGTCAACCTGAATATTTAAATAGTTCAATGTTAATAACTTACTGACACACTGTCGCAAATTTAACGTTTCCCCACCTGTTGCATACAATCTAGTATGTATATGCGCTATACCGAATTTGGTACCTATACTGTCTCATCCCATATTTTCTTCTTGAACAATGCAATTATTATAAATCTGATTTTTAAATAATATAGGTAGGTACTTAAAAATTCTTGAGATTTTTTTTACTATCTAAGAAGTGTCCTGTACTCCTGAGGAGAACAAACTTCTGTTTTTCAAACGAGAAAAAATTATTTAGATCATTTTTCTGAAAATGTTGACGTATTGTTATAAAATTCGAAAGGGTAGTTTTTGAGTTATTTAACTTTGTGTACTAAGGATAATAGGCTTGGAAGGTATGGAGATTATTGTGAATGTTAGTGATTAATATTCTACTATTAACAATAATAATTTTTAAAAATGGGCCAATAGTATGATAAATACTAGAACTAATATAACATCTAGGTACTTTATATTTATATGAAATTATTTTTAATATACTATTATCATTGGTACGAGAATTTTAATAATTACTCGTTAGAAATTTTAATTAGATAAATCAAGATTTTTAATAAAAATTGTCCGCTATAAATAATTTACAGTAGGTAGGTACACAAAACAGACATTTGCACAGGACACTCATTGGGTATAGTACAAAAAACCTCAAGAATTTAAAATTATTTTCTTAAAGTAGGTATACATTTAAATATTTCAAAAATCAGATTTTGAACAATTACATTATCGAAGAAAAACTGGGAGTGGTCAGGCTTGTTGAATCTAATGCTGCGGTATATTCAGATTTCAGGGCGTATACCAAATATATAACGGAGATCTGACTGCACATTTAAATGGAAAATTGTCAGATCTTTTTTTTGTGACACACACATTATGCGCATTCAAAATTTCTTAAACAGCTATTTCATAGGTTTTAGGAAGATAATAATATACAGGTATGTATAATATGATATATAGTCGATCTCACTTTGCGTTTCTAGTGTCGGGCACCGGCCGATTGCTACGCAGGCTATCGCTCGCCAATTGATTGAATTTGTTACGTGAATACGCATCGTCGCCGTGTCTGAGACCACCGGCGGCCACGTACGCAACCTCGTCCAGGTAACTGCTCAATGTCGAAAAAGGCGTAAAGAGTTCTGCCTGGCCATCGGTCAGAGAACTTGGCGAGCTGTCTACGTGCCTGTCGACCGACGGATCGTCGGCAGACATTAAACCGTATCGGTCGCTTTTCAGCCGTAACGCTCTATTCTCTTCTGGCTGCTTGTAACCGAGAACAAAACAATTAA
Organism: Macrosiphum rosae; assembly: GCA_016617965.1. Lineage (NCBI taxonomy): Eukaryota > Metazoa > Arthropoda > Insecta > Hemiptera > Aphididae > Macrosiphum > Macrosiphum rosae. The sequence goes on from WHPZ01576916.1 coordinate 9,484, forward strand.
AGAAACGACCATGTTAAAACGAAAAATACAAATTATCGATAAACAGTGCATTATGATTAGTATTAGGTCGTTGTATGTATATACATGTACAAATATGGTATTATATGCATTATTGTTTATCGCGATACCCAGGTATTAGCTGGTATATACCTAACGCAATACGCGCGATTATTGTTATATATTATTATATACATAATATTTATTATTTATTATAGGCACTACAGTACAAGACGCAAATAACAATAATACGTATATGTATATATATAATATAAGAACCGAGTTTTTTACATTCAGCTCGCAGACCGTATATGAAACTAAATACTTATTAGATTTTCAGTGAACCTTGCAAGGAAGTAAGTTTTTTAACACTTTAAGATTAATGGCAGCTTACGACACCATAGTATATAAGTTCTGTCGTTCTGGGTTACATATTTATAAGCAACAACAATAACTCAACATTTATAATGAATCAATGGTGAGCTATATAATAATAATATGGTCTCTTATTTTTTTTTTTTACAAAATTTACAATCTGTATTTACATGACACAATAAGTAAAATAGATGACAGACATAACACTATATACATACATAAAAAATAACATATGAAACACAAGATGAGGGAAATCATAATATGGTCTCTTAAACATTATTTAGTGGCCAATGATTTGGTTATTCAATTTCCATAAAAGTTTCACGGTATGGAAATTAAATAAACAACTAGGTAACTAATAAATATTAAATTACGATGTTTATATTATATAAATTATAATGTCAAGCTCGGAATGAATCATTTCACGAAAGCACGCGACCATAAGTCATTATTATTAAATAAAAACGAATGCTTTTGTATGATATTATATTACGCTTAAAAAAATATGGACCAAAGGTATCCAACTACGGGGCTCAGAGTCTAGTCTTCAAATATTAATCACATCCAAACCTCCCAGTTGCAATATCTCAACACGATACCTGTAGAGCACCATTATATGTCTTCGACCTCTATTTCCAACAAAATAAAATAACTACTCAATATAAATATTCAAAATAAGTACTATTTTTTTACTTACTAGATGGGATAGATACTTATATAAAAGTCTAAGATTGACAATTCAGATAAAGCCACTCAGCCACCTACCTATACCTATATTTAATTGTGATATTAAATTAATCTTAAGCTTAAAAGTGTAAACAGAAGGTTGGTAGAACGTAGAAAAGTGTATTGAATAGAGTGTATAGTGTAAAGTGTATGTAAAGTGTATTGAATAAAAAATGTACAGTAGACGAGCGAAGACAAACACGGCGAAGGACTTTGTTTAGATACAGGTTACTGAAATTCATTGGTATAAATTATAAAGCACCCATATATATCGTTGTAATTATTTTTAATGAGATTTTGGTTACTTACTGATAATTATTTATACTACAATATTATGTAGCATATATTATAAAAAAAATAATTCAATTCAAAATAATGAGAGATATGCTGTACACTAACACGAGGATACAAAAAGAAAAAAAGAAATATATGTAATTAATTTAAGGACTCGGAAGTATTATATCATATGACAAAGTTCATGTCAGTGATCGAGGAGATAAATTAAATTACTTGAATTAAAATAATTAAAAATAGAAAGGCAGGTCGAATTAGGATGTATTATAAATTAAACTATATCATATATAGAACATAATATTATCTAGTGGTAAAGTGGTTTCACCATTGACTATTTTTTATGGATGCCAATTGCCAGCATAAATTGTATGTGTACCTATATTATACACTGTGTACTATATGTATTCATTACGTATCTTTCTATTGTTAATTATACCTAGCAAAACCGCACTTCTAATTTCTCGTACTGCCGTATTGGTTAGGTACTAAACTATGGAAATCAAGTAAACAATACCTAAAGAAATGTCAATCCAATGCACTACACACAATTATTATGTTGTATTTTAGCATTTCAATTATTTAAGAAACTTTAAATGGGTATTTTATTTCCTAGCTATTTATTTAGTCATTAAAAAAATGTCTGCGCTGATAACATTTAAATAATCTTAAACGATAAATTATAATATGTAATATTTATATATAATGTATATTGTATTGCAAAAAAGCCTATAAATTATCAATACCAACTTTCGTACATTTTCTAATATAGGTATTATGTTTATTATTTAGGTGCTTAACTTGAACGGATTAGCTATAAAATGAGAAATGCGAAGAGCGTTTTTTACTATATAGTTAAGATGTTTTTGACAAAGATAACAGATTTTACGCTTACGCTCTCCTCTCAGGTACTGCAGAGATAACGATTGTTTTCATCTGAACTGGAGCGTATATAATAAAGTGCCAGATGATAAAACAAAAAAAGTTGTAACATTTTTTAGGCACATCTTACAGATTTCCTTTTATAAATGACTGTTTAGAAATAATTAAATACATTATAATAGTATACTATTGGTATGATATATAAATGTGTAAAGTAAAATATGTCTATAAAAGAAAAACTATAATAATAGTAACACATCAAATTTGTATTACTTCATCACAGACCATGGTAGATTAGTCATCGCGAATGACTATTATTATAGGTACCATGATTTATATAACATTTAAATAACAACAATTGTTAATGTATTTTTCTGATTATGTCAAATTCTTCCATGCACTTTAAAACGGAAGACTGTTAATCGTTAATTAATCATAATTCTAATTTTCGTACAACCTACTTTCTCCTTTCTGTAACATTAGTTTTTTTATAATACTCCATACAAAGGACGATATATACCTAACCATAATTTGAAAACGTCTAATAGTATATAAAGTTTAATATATTATCGGAAAAAAATGTAAAATTAGCCAGCAGCCATCAGGGTATACATTTTTTTTAACAGCTTTTTCAATGAAATATCAACTTATATCTAAATATTAAAAATAATTAAAAATTTTAATATATTAATGTAATTAATTTATTAAACTTACTATTACGATAACATCTTAAGTAAAATATATATTGTTCCATATATAGTTTTCGGGAAAATTATAATATAATTTCAACATTTTCAATCGATGGATATTTTTTTAATCGTTTTAAAGTTGTATTTAAGTATCAACTATATGATTTTCGAGTTTCTAGTCAGTTATTTCTTTTTGAATTACAACAAATGAACAAAAAAACAACATTTTATTTGATTAGAATTGCGTAAATATTCCAGTTTTTTCGTAATATATTTTTGTTTTTTTCCAATTTATTTGAGAAACTACTCATAATTTTTTACTATTCTGATCTTCTAAAGTACAAACTAAATCTAATTACCTACTACAAGCCACCCTAATATAAAAATTTGAAGCATTCTTTTTGTTATAAAAAGTAAGTTCAGACCAAATAAAACACGTTATTACTGTACCTATATAAATAACCATCGCTCCGCCCAGAATCTAAAACACAAATAATTCAAAATAGCAATAAAAACAAAATATACCATTGAAGTAAAATTATAGATGATTTGTTGCGTTTTACTATATGGCTCTGATAGTTCTAATTCTATAATACGCTCTAATTTCTAAACTATGACTTGTGATTGTAAAGGTCGAGTATAGGTACACCGTGTTATGTAGCTGTAGCTAAACATTTACTTCTTGCTCGCTGATAACTCTTTGTGACCTCAAAAATAACAATATTATTTATCTTTGCCATTTCATAATATTTGTAACAAGGCCGAATATCGTGACCCAAAGCTAACACGTTTATAGAGAATATCTGAAGATAAACTGCAAACAGACTTTCTTTCGCTCAATACGCGTGACTCCACTCCCCCCTACCAAGACGATAAAAATATAATATATAGTTTGGTGTAAATCAAACCATGTCTGCGTGAAAGAAATATGCAAGAAGAGAGCAAAGTGAACTGACGAAAAGACTGTGTAATAGGTGTACTGGTGTAGTAGTTGTTTATATCAAATATATAAAGAAATAAATAGGTACACAAAAACTATTATGTAGGAGATGACTAGTACATTTTTCTTTTTTTTTTCAGTTATATAAATGATCATATTCCACGGTCATGTTATTAAAAAAAAAACCTCAGTTGTTAACAATATAATATAATATTTACTTTGATGAGTAAAGTTGTGCACAACTAATATGAATTATAGACTGTTTAATAAAATGTTGTTATGGTCGCTTTAATAGTCATTGAATCTTATATTACATAAACATTATATTATAGGTACCTATACTATTGTGGTGTCTTATTATTTCTCCTACCTAATACATTTATCGCATTATAGTATGCGAATTATTTTACTATGTATTATGGGCATATAATAAGTAAGATAAGTATTTATATGCATTATTTATACTCTAATTCAATTGTCCCCAAACTTTTTTTTACTCACGAGTCTCCGCATGATGCCCTTTTTGAACCAAGGTTTACCAAGGACTCTCATTACTAGGTCAAAGCATGAAGAAAGTCGTTCCTGTCTTTTGGGTTTACACTTTTCAATTTATTCGTTATAGACTAGATAGTATTCCATGCGGTTCTCCCGTCTAAAAACCCCATGTCTCCCCAGGGCACCGCGGTCCGCGACGCACACTTTGCATGGCAACCACTGCACGAGAAACGACGTAGTACGAGTAATAGTATGAGTTTAGATTTTATGTTTTCGTTATGATAAAAATGTTTATAAATTAACTTTAATTTTATTTTTTATAATGACCAGCCTTTAAAAAATATATTGGTACATCGAACAAAACATTAAAATTAGATTGGGGATCACAGGGTGATTCACCATGCATGCTCGACCCCATTTTTCCCTTAAATAATGAATTTATTCAAATTCTGGTTTTTGGAATTTTTAAATATTCTCGAAGACCATATTTTCAAATCCTTGTTTTTTTTTTTACCATTTAAGGAGTACTATGAATTTTGATTTTAATATGTCAACAATTTCAGAAAAAAACATGTACTGTATAATTTATAGTTGAATAGGAGTGTTTTCATTTGAAAAACAGTAGTTTGTATCTTCACATGGCACTCCTTAAGTAGAATAAGAAATCTCAAGAATTTGAAAATATGATCTTACAGTATCTTTAAAAATTCAAAAAATTAGGTTTTGAATAACTGCATTATTGAAGAAAAAAGGGGGGAGCATGCTTATAGTTAACCTCCTAGTATATAGGACATAGTAATATTTATATATATAATATATTATACGCCTATAATTGTATTATATAATATCTATTTAAAAATTACCTGTAAATTAAATAACAATTACTGAATGACCTATCGCCTATCGGCTAACTGTTATGAATTATTAAGTATTATATTTTTTATACAAGTATAGATATTATATGTACTACAATCTACATGCACGACTATATCAACAATGAATAATACTAAAAAAATAATTATTCAATTGCCATTTATTATTTACATATAAAAATGACGATTTAATATATTAATTTTTATAAAATTTATCATATATTAAAAATATTCGTCTAATAAAATGTATCGGTAAATACTAAATTATTACTTTTAAATGTTGATCCTCAAACATACTATTTAAATAACAATAAAAATTATAAATAATTATAAAATAAAAATTATACTGAATGAAGGACACTGAATTGACCGGATTGTACATTTTATTTTAGATCAGTTTTTTTAACGTTTATTTTCAGCTAGTATACGAGTACCTATTAAAAATATAAAATTTAATAAACTTTTAAAATATTAAACAATTATTAAAAAAATAATTGAAAATTGGATCAAATATTATAGGTTGGTACTTTTTGACATTTTTTAGGAGATGTGCTACAGGTGCACTATCACCGTGTACCGTATAGACCGCGCGTGTGGTCTGCGTAAAGAATTCTCATATTGTTCACCAAATTAAATAATATATCGTTAAGGTAAAACGATTTCCCTAGTCATTAAAAACCACATTTAATAACCACCTAACCACACGGTACACGACGAAGCAGTCGAATATTTTCAACTATTTGGTAGGTATATTATAGTTGTACTGGTAACATGTTGACCACACGGTTTCCACGGATAACGGTGACGGTGTAATAGTATTTCAAACTTGTTTTGTAAGAGACTTAAAGTTGATTAATCGTGATAATACAATATATTAGATTACAATTTACAATGAATATTCAACTATACACACTTAAATTACCTAGCAAATGAAGTTATTATTATTTCAATCCATTATTTCCGCTACAGAATCAACTAAAAACACGCACGATTAACGCTAGTTTAACCAATTGGAAATTACCTACATTGATATACTATAGCATATGCATATATTTTATTTTATTATATTTATTTTTGGTTAATACGAAAATAACAAAAAAAAGTTGAGGGAAAACGTTTGGTTATATATATATAGTTACACACTAGGTATACATAATGGTCACTGCCACTAAATTGTTTTTAGATTAGCCGCTTCCTTTCATTTAATGTTCAGACACACTATTTAATGTGGATATAGTTGAATAAAAAAGGCGATCAAGTGGGTGTCGCTCTGCTGTACAGTAGGTTAAAAGTGGGTCACTGTAATGGATGGTATTAAATTTGAATTCGATGATGTAATATCATTGCATACGAAAAACGATTCTAACCTAACGTTGTTTTTAATTTTCAATCCTTAGCTATAAAAGTTGAACATTTTATAAAGTTTTAATAACGAAATAATTATTATATTTTAAATTTGATAAACCTTGTCGAAAATCAAACTTTAAATGCTTATAAAAAAAATTGTGCCTATGTATTTTTAATATTTTTAAACTGTCATCGTAAAAATATATTAGGAACGTTGTATTAAAGGTTCAAGCTTTTTGACCCATCATTTTATTGACATTTATAGAAAAAAAAACTAAAAAAAATTGGAATCTGTAAATATCCGTAAACCGCTCTATAGAGAAGTTAAATATTTTGAACATTTTATCGTGTATAGAAAAAGCTAATATAAAAATTCAGTGAAGTTTTCATGTACCTACAGTACATGGATTACAACAAAATAAGAAAATCACCACATGAGAAATCGAGTGAATATCCTTGAAAATCTTGTAAAAATATGAACTTCCGAGGCTCATAAAAATTTAATTTGATTTGCTTGTATACATTTTTTTTTTTGATAAAGGTAGATAAACTTATGAGTAATCTTGTATTACATTTTCAAATCTTGGATTTAAAAAGAAACATTTTTATGAATTCTCAACTCGAAATAATTTGCTAATTTTCTTGATTTTTCTGTATTTTGGCAGGATTTGAACTTAAAATGCTCATAAAAAAAACTGTGACTAAGGATTTTTAATCTTTTTGAACTACCATTATAACAATCTGTAGGAGCCTTCTATTAAATTTTCGAGCTTGAGTACCCAACAAATAATATTGTATTGATATTTATAGAATAAAAAACTAAAAAAAATTGAAAACTGAAAATGTCCCTAAACAGCTCAAAATAAGTCAAAATATTCAAAAAAAAGGCATGGTGTATAGAAAATGCTATAATAAACAGTCAGTAAAAAAACTTTTTGTAGAAACGTTAACTTCAAATATATTAGGAACCTTGTATTAAATTTTCAAGCTTTTTGACCCAGCAAAGAACATTTTATTGACAATTATAGAAAAAAAAACTAAAAAAATTGGAAACTGTAAATGTCAGTAAACCCATCTACACAAGTTAAAATATTTTGAAAATTGTATCGTGTACCTATAGAAAAATCTAATACAAACATTCATTGAATGAATAATCTACGATTATATTTTAAAGTTACAACAAAAACCAAAATCGATTCGTCAAAAACCGATTTTGCGTAAAAATTACCGTTTTTCCTTATAATATTTGTTCTGTTTTTCTCTGAGCTTTTGAAAACTTTTGAGATTTTTTAAATAAAAACATTTACAAGTTGAGCTTACCTAACTAAGAAGTTTATGATTATCTTCGGAACGCGATGCTTGTGTCGGAGATAAAGAGTAATACGTATTAATAAATATAAAGTTTACAAAGGCGTATCCAATAAATTATAACATTGTTACTTACATAAAATCTAAAATGATAAATTGGGTATTATAATTATTGTTATATCGAAATAAAGAGTACCTAGGTATACCTGCCTAATCGCTACTATGGTAGGAAATCGAAACCTATTAAGTATTTATATGTAATACTGATCTGTATGACTATAATATTGCCGATTTGATAGTTGTATTACTTGTATAGATATAGATAATACATTAATTACTATCAATGATCAAAACAAATTATGTAAAATACCAAACTTTTAATTTGTATCGTTCATTGATTATATTTTAAATCAATTCATCACATAGGTAATACAACTTTAGTTATATTAAAATTGTATTTATATACTTATACGTATTGAATTTGTATCTAACAAATTAGATAACAAATATTATAGAAATATATAATATAAGATATAAATATAATATTAACATAAACATTGAAATTAATTGAGTAGTTTTTTTTGTATATGAAGTGGAAGTTATTATAAAAAACCTAAATTAATTACTTTTGTGTAAGAGAAATGTAATTTGTTCAAAAACCCATTATATGACTGGCTATACATTTTATTTTCGCTTTCAAGAATAATTCACACGGCTCTCTAAATATGTTATCCAAAATTAAGTAAATATAATATATTTATATTATGTATCATAGTCCATAGTAATTAACAACTACGAGTGAAATGTTTTAAGATGTTTTTGAATTAATCAGTGTAAACTGTATAAGTCAGAAATACAGTGAACTACAAAAATAACAAACATTTATATTAAACGATAATAAACACAACAAAAAAGTTGTTTTGCCACAATAAAGGGATGGTTCACTCTCTTTTTTCTTCAATAATGTAGTAATTCAAATATAGAATTTAGAATTTTCAAAAATACTTAAAGTAGACCTTTAATTCAGGGGCGTCATTT
>WHPZ01576919.1:0-13910 GCA_016617965.1 Macrosiphum rosae
ATATTTTGTACACAGGATATAAAAAAAAAAATAAACACCATTGTAAGACCACTAGCTTCCTCGCTCCGCTCAGAATCTAAAAATGAGTGCAGTTGAGAATAATTTTAATTTTAAAAGTTAATTTGTACAAAAAATTAAAAATATTATTTTAAGAGCAAATTCAATGTCTGTAGATAATGAAGAAAATTACAAAAATAATAAATCACCTACCTACCTACTTACAAACAATACAAGCTAAATATTGAAAAAATAAGGAATCATTAGACAACAACTACAGTCTACAGACCAACAGACGAGCAGACGTACATTTAAATCGCTACGGCCTACGACATTGCTAAAGTAGATAATATTTTAATAAGTAAAGTTAATGAATGCATTTTTCATTGATTACATCATACGTATGTATAGATCTATATAGAACAGAAAATAATGAAGTTAAAATATATTATTTGCCTATAATATAATGGAAATGTATGATATTCTTAATAAGTCACATAAATAAACAGGACATGAACGCATCAAGGTGACATAGTGAATTAGGTACATAAAATGATTTATAATTAAATAAGTAATTACGTTAATATATATATAATATATCACGTCTTGTTATTAAATTATTTTTTAACAATTGTGTAAGGTGTTTAAAAAAATAGAGAAAAAAAGTTGTTTTTAAAGTCAGAAGTAGGTACCTAGTAATAAAAAAAACAATATGTGAAATGTTTTATTGAATTTTTTTAATTTTTGACCAAGTGAAAATGTATTTATCTTAATTCAAAGGAAAAATAAATAGAAAATTTAAAATGTCTATAATATGAAATTAATTGAAATGTTTTTCCCAACTATTAAGAAAATAACTTTTAATGTAACCCTTCAAAGATAGGTACCTACTACATCCAATTTGCAAACAAAAATCATCCTCAATGTTGAAGAGCAAAGCATTTTTTTTTCTACCATAAAATGCCATGTGCAGGTACACGTGTACACATAATATACACGTACACAAAAACACACATATTTGTAAAATCTCTATACGCATTAATCGCTATGATGAGAATCTAAAAGACTTCGCCTATAAAAAGTATAAAACGAATACAACAGCTAGTATATATAATGCAGATCGATAAATAAATCATCGTTAAAATATTGCAATGCAATATTATAGTAGGTATACATCTGCGGTACCTATAACGTAAGTACCTACAGCATTGGTACATCAATAAGGTCGATTAATAACAATATTATGGTTTACTTGCTGGCTACTAATAAACGATGTTTGTTTTAAATTATCGGCGACGGCCTAGGACGAAATTCGGAATCGGCTCACTTTCAATTTATTCTGACTACCTACCTACACGCGAACAATATTTATCTGTGAAAATGGCTGAATCGCGTAATACCGAAACAGCAACCCAAGAAATCGAAAAAACCGTAAAAGACGTCATCAAGAATATCATCAACAACATCGAGTATGAGACAATGGAAACAGAATTTGGCGTATTCGACAACTTCCTAGAAGAGCCTACGGTTGAGGATTTGGCGGGCCTGTTGTATACTACGCGACCCGGTTCGCTGGCGGCGACACGTCGAAAACCCTTCAACTGGACGACGATTCCGGTACTGGACCGGTTGAAAGGATCAACGACGACGTGGTGCCCGTGCCAGCGGTGCAGGCGCCTGTGGAAGCGCCCAGTGACGAGGCGGAGTCCGTCACACCGGCCAGGGGAGCTGAGGTCAAGAACAGCTATGGAGACTTGATCGGCTGGCTGGATCCGGGGCCAACGCTAGCAAAACGCGCAGTTCCGCGCAGACGGACGGCGGCGACGATCGCGTCCGCTGCGTGGACAGGTATTGCCCAGGCCGCACGCGTTTTCTGCTGTTGAAACCGTCCGAGAGTTTCCCCCTGGCCGAGGGCAGCAGACAAGACGAAGCGATGACGCGGGGTCGAGGTTTACGTACGTGACAGTGCACTTTTGGGGCGATCGACGGTAAGTCACCGACTGCACCGCACTTTCTCCGGCCTGCACCGGCGGTAGCGAGACGGGATCGCGGACGTCGCGCGCTCGAGGTCGCCGACACGCGAGACCCTCTGGCGGCGTGCAGGCGGGCGCCCGGCTGCTTCGGTCCGACAGCGACGACGACACGACGACGGAGGCTGGCGGTACCGGCGAGGACGTCGACGCCGTCCGGACGGTATCGGTGACGACTGCTGCAGTGCTGCACGAAGACTACTCGTGGCGGCGACGACGACGGAAACCGCAGAGCTCACGGCGGGTGAGTGACGGATGACTATATTTACAGGGTGGCCAGGAACACGGACGTTAGCAGCGCCGGGCTCGAGGAAACGAAACGTTTCAGAGTTTGGCGGTGCGCGACTCCAGGGCGAAAACCACGGAGAGCATCAGGACGGCAGCGCGTTGCGAAGCTGTCCGCAGATTCTCTCCCCTTTTCGCTCAGTGGTCTGATCCCGCCTGCCGATATTATAGTCCTCGTCGCTCGCTCCGAGCTTTGGTCGCCATCGTCGCCGGCACAACAGTCGTCTTCAGCGCCTGCGCAGTACCGTCAAGCGCACTACATCGCGCACTAGCCGCTCGTCGCAAATTGTCGTCGTCGCTCTCGCAGCCGTCGTGGCCCGGCCTTCGTCCGCTGCCATGGTCGTCTTCGCGTCCCGAGCAAACGCGTCCGCGACTCTCGTCCGCCCCGCAGGACAGGCCGTGAGAACGGTGTAGAGGTGACCAGTGGCCATCATCATCATCTGTATCACCCAATCGCCATCACGTATCCCCCCACATCGCCTCGTCTTGTCTGATGCCTTTTTTTTGTGTTAAAATAATTATAATATCTATTGTTTTTTGCAACTTTTGTTGTATTGTATTTCATTTTTTCGGCACAACTATTATCAAAATTGTAAATAACTCATTCATACAACAACAACATAAATTGTGTAATAACTTTTCATTAAATTATAATGCAATAAAAGTTATTCTGTTGACACAGTAAAATGTTGTTTCTTGTTTTTAGCATTAAAGAGTACGGTTTTATTTATTTCAACATAATAATGGCCCCACTGAACATGATTATGTTTACGTGCAGGGTGTGCTGGACCAACTGGGAGTTGGGAGTTTGGGACTCATAAAGAACATTATAACTAACAATTTTTTTGTTACATACAAAATCTCAATAAAATAATATATTGAAGGTTTTGGCCACGTGAAAGTATATACATATGTGTCTATGATGACGATAACATATTTTAACATTTAAAGAAATAGATATTGTAATTAAAAAAAAAAAAATACTTCTATATCCTAATAACGTATTTGTTGTTTAAGCGAATTGAACAATAATAAAAAAAAATCTGTTAAAAGTTAAAACCAAGTCAAGTTATTGACCAAGTAGTTGAAGCAGAAATTATATAAATTTCAAGACCAATAAAAAAAAAAAAATTGATAAAATAAACATTTGGTGTAAATTTCAAGTACCTACTTACGGTTATTCATTTTTAGACAAAATTAAGAAAATCGTTTCAAGAGAAATGGAGTGAATACAGCTTGCACAATTCGTAAAAATTTTAACTTTAACGCTCATAAATAAGTAATTGAACTTTCCTGCAGTAGGCATTTTTTTTGGTTAAAGGTAGAAAAACTGCTAACGAATCTTGAATTCAATTTTAAAATCTTGGATATAAAAAGACAATTTTTAGGAGTTTCTAACTTAAAATAATTTCGTGATTTTAACTCATGAAAAATTATTGTGAATTTATGCTAAAATTTAAAGAAGCACTAAAAAAAAAAATTTTCTTTAAAAAAATTATATTTATTGTTTTATATTGGCTCAACTACCTTTAAGAAAATCGTAATTTCTTCGTCACTCCTTACTTGTCAGTTGTCAGTATAAAATATAAGTGTACCTATATCTAACATATAGTTACATTTATTTTGAATAACCCATAACAGATTCCCTCCACAGCCCAATTATTATAGGTAATTAATTAATTGACTTATTTATAGTATACACTGTAGTAATTTATTATTTAAATGACACTATGCCATTGCCAAAACAAAAATATTTGCTATCATCTATAGCGGTCAACTTTTTTAGAAGATTCTAAAAGAGATAATATTTAATCTTAATTATCTAATTATTCTATAGTACAATCATAATGTTTCCTCCTCAAATAAAACACACCTTTTTACAAGTTATATATACCTAAGCTGTCCTGGCACTGTGCCTATTATTTTACAAGGTTTTCTCATAAAAAAAAAAACTAAAACGAAATCACTGTGGTAATCATTATATAAAGTTATAATTATACAATATACACAAAAATATATGATAATATAATGGTGTTAAGTTAAGTTAACTTAAGCGAGACTAGTGTAGCGGATTGATTTCTACAAAATCTAAAAATACAGCCTATATAATTTTATAATCAGACGCGTACCTAATCACAAATGACCGCGATTTTTTATTATATATATTAGATACATAATATCACTTATATTGGCTATTTTGCTATTTCTTCTCACGACAGACGATCGCAGGGCCGTCAAGTCGTACCTATATTATCTATGTATCTATATATAACACGAATTAAACATAAAATATATACACATAGGTAGGTAGGTTTTGTACCTATACGCGTCCGACGAAATAACAAATCCAAGACAAACACCTACCTCTGTGGTCTATATATAGAGTATAAAAAACACGCACGCGATTAGTACACTACACATAATATATTATATATAGCGCCAATAATATATTATAAGGGAATAGGCTATTTATGTCCTTCGTTTTTTTCCTCGTATTATTATAATACACATCTACGCGCAGTATGGAGGCCGCCTCAAGTATTACGATGCATAATAGGCCTACCGTTTTCATTCGGCCCCCTCGGTGAAAATGCCTCGGGCTGAGAGAAATCGAAATAACCGTTTTCAAAAATAAAACACGTAATCTTATGAGTACCAGCTTTTACGCGTCATCGACTATATTATATTAATATATTATAGTTGTATACGAAATACTCAAAGTTAAGTATTAAACACTGCAGTTATACGATACAAAAAAAAAAATTTGACATAATAAATAGGTCCATAGGTACCAAAACGGCTACACCAAAACAGTACAACTTCCATGTCGCGAAGTCTAATAATGGTCAAAAAAAAAAAATCGTATTATAGAGAAATTCGTTAAATACAATCGAGTAAATCTGGTTCTTAAAAATATTTAGTTGAACAGGACATATTATTAAATAGAAATTTTGTTATATGCAAGTTTTACTGTAGGTAACGAGCCTGTTATACTGTTATAATTTGTAAGTACTTAACCCAAACTTATATATCCCCCAACAGAAACCTTATGCTAAAGGAGAGTTTCAAACATATTATATATTTATATCATATATACTTATTTGTGTAGCTAAATCAATTTTATATTATTATTAGTCTATGCGCCGTAATTATTATTATTATTATTATTTTTTTTTTTTTATTGTTCTTAATTAACATATATCAGCTACAATGGCCATTAGTTACAATTTACAATTAAGCACACATTTTTTTTAAATTTTATTTTACAGTATAGTTTTGTGTTAGAATTTAAGGATTTGTGTGGTGGTGTCTGCGTCTGTAATTATTATTGTCTGTTAGTATATTGCAATAGATGTTCGTCTCAATACTTTAAGGACTAAATAATTTTATTATATTGTTAGTCACCGGAACAAACTTAACCAGAAACCTAAAATGTAATTCATCGGTCATTGGTTTATAAAATATTACAATATTTAAATATGAAGAGTAAATATTTCATGGAATTATTGAACTATTCCAAGTTCTAACTGCAGATAATAGATAAACGATGACAGGTTGGTAAAAATAATTTTCAATATACATATTCTCTCAATGGGCTCCGACTAAATACAATTTCGTATCAGAAATCACCCTTTCCCTTAGAATTGAAGATTGAATCATTTTTTTACTATAAGACTTGTACGCATACACAAAAAAACACAAGTCATTGTAAAGTCAATACATCCATTGTTTTACTTAGAATCTAAAAGACTTAACCTGAAAGTGTAAAATTACCACTGCAGGTCTGCAGTGTATAATACGAATCGAAACACGAATCCTTGTTCAAATATTATAGTTTAATATATTATAACTACGCGTATGTATAATTGTTGATGAGGGTCTTGGAAAAATAAACGGGCCCAACATCCTAACGATTGTTGATTAGAACAAACGACTTCGCAACGACCATATTATACTCGATTCGTTGTGTACCCATTGTCTGGGAAATGTTTGAATTTTTCAAGTAAACTGATTTTGAATTGAACTTCGAGTTCATTGGCAATTAAACGTCTGCCCTTAAAACACCAAAAAGCAAAATGGCCACTAGTGACTTTGGTCAAGAAATCGCCATGATAAATGTAGTTGAATGCGTTGATACATGGGTAATGCCAATGGAAAATGAAGAACCACTAACGCTAGAAGTTAAAGATATACAACAAAAACTTGATGACGACGAGGACGAAAACTCTGTACTAGACGACATTATATGGTTGTTTGATGAACATGATACTGTCGAATGCACGATCGAGGTAGGCAGCGAAGACGCTGCAGCAGTAGTCCCGGCGCCCTCCGAGACGCTCGGACCAGCCGAGCAAGGCCACGGACTACAGCAGGCCGAAGACCAAGTGCAGGTACCTACAACACGAAAAGGCAGACACCATTCCATCTGTGGGAGTCGAAGAAAGGGACACGGCTATGCTGGACGGAAAGAACGCACCGGACACAACCATCACTGCAGTACCGAGCAAAAATCTAAGTGGTAGGACAAGGCGGTTATTCGCCGCCACGTAGAAGGGCGCCCCGACGGTACCACGACGATTGCAGAGTGCAGGAAGGGGACTCGCAAAAGGCGGCGGCGGCGGCCGCAGAGACTGAAAAACACAACGGGCGAGCGATGCGGCTGAGTTAGGAACACGGAAGTCAGCAACGCCGGACTCTTGGAAACGGAAACGTTTCAGGGTACGACAATGAGCGACTCCAGGACGGCCACCGGACGGTGCTCGGTCGAGTCAGGGAGAAAATCACTTGGAGAGGATCAGGACCTTTGCGGAGTGCTTTGCTGTGAGGTCCGACGATCCTCTCCCGTTTTCGCCCAGTTGCGATCGGTCGGGTCACGTCTCCGGTCGCCGGCCGATGCCGTAGCACTAACAGCTGCCTTTGCTCGCCCAGTGTCTTAGGTTTCCGTCGGCACGCATCAGTCGTCTTCAGTACCTGTGCGTCGTCGATGCGCACAACATCGCGCACTATCCGCTCGCCGTCAAATCGTCTCATCGCTCCAGGGCCCGTCGAGGTCGGGACTTCGCCAGCCGTCGTGATGGGCGTCACCCGCGAGCAAACGCGCCGGCGACTCCACTCGTCCGCCTGCGGGATGTGCCGCGAAAACGTATAGAGGTGACCAGTAGCCAGCTTATTGCTTTATGCACCTCGCCATCACCTACCACTCCCCCCGGCTCATTGTGTCTTGTCTGGTGTTTTTTTTCCCCCATTGGGCCACTTTGAGCCGATTATATATCAAAATTATATAAAATTATAAAAAAAAATAATAAAAAGACAAAAATAGAAAAAAAATACTTTTGATTCATACAAGTATATTTTCTACACTCTTTATTTTGAAAAGTTACAACTATTTTCAAAAATATTTTCTTTTTGATACATCATTGGAAGAAAACATTTTAAAATAATACACATTTTATTTCTTACAGCAGATAACCTACCATTTTTATAGTTAGGTATTGTATTATAAGTTTTTTTACTTTTTTAAATGACAATGAATTAATTGTTAGTATTCCGATACAATATAGTAAGCGAATTTTGAAAGATTACTTATATGTACTTAGGTAATTATAAATAGTTATTAGTATTTTAAGTTTTGATACGCAGAAAACTACAAGACTAAGACATCAAATCTTTAGAACAAAATATAATTTTCGAAATAATGATTGTTGGCAGTCGTTGTCATTCTAGAATGGATCACCACCTAGGCGATAATAATAGATTTATATAGTACAACCAATCTCAGTATCACCTGCAGTATTTGTATATTACGGTATAATACTATGACCGTTATTCTCATTCGGCCCCCTCGGCGGAAATGCTCAGGTCTGAGAGAAATCGAAATAACCGTTTCCAGTAATAAGACTCAAAACACATTTAAAAGAAGTGCGTGCGCTCTTCGATAACCACTTACCTATTGAGCATTTACCAAAAGTAAGGTATACGCACAGTTATTCTATAATAAAAAAAAATAGATTTAGGCATGTTTACCACATTACAGCCGCCTAGAATTAATAATACGTATGCCTAGTATGCAACACCATAATATTATGTTATAAACGTGCCACATAATCGGTTGATCGCACAAATTGCAAACCTACTGCTATAGCCATAATTATAGGTTAGGTATACAATAAATACTATATATACCTAATTATATATCTACATTAATTTTCGAAAAAAAATCTGTAAAAGTATTTAAATAGGCATAATGTCAAACGTGTGCAAGATAATATATTATTAATGATAGGAAGTGGATATAGAGGTATTATACCTAGGTATATACTAATACTATATATTATATATTATTATGTTTATTATACTAGACTGTCTACGACCCACGTTATTACGTGTATACTAATGTATCTTACTACCTTCGAAACTTTTATCTATAATATCTATTATATCATGATATGTACTTACTTATTAATGTCAAATACTTAATACAGAATAGGTATATATATTGTTTGGATGGGTATGGGCTGACAGCTGAGATTTTAATCAACTAAAAACTGTTTTAGGTTAGGTAATTATGATAATACGAGCAAGCCGCTAAAAACAACGGACTTTGCTCTAAAACCACAAAATATACAATTTAAAATTAAAAAAACCTCGAAATGTATAGGAGTTAAGTATAGTACTATAGAAGATTTCGAGTGCACTTCATCACCTTACTATTCACAAGCTATTATGGCCATGTTAAATAGATAATTAGATGATAATTCATAACCCATTGCGTAAACGAAAAAAATTTCTGAGTAGAAGTGGTTTGTCAGAACACCTATATCTATATATTTCTTTATAAGGATATTTTATAATTATTTATTTATATTAGGTACTATTAATAATTTTATAATGCACCTTATATTGGTGTGAATAATATCGTGCCAAAGATAGTTTAAAATATGTATTTATAAATTTATACTAAAAAAAAACTATAACCACCATTTTCGTTTAAATATAAAATGTCATCAAACTTTGAACTTGAACTCAATATGTTTCTAAAAAAATTGTGTTTCGGAAATTTAAAATTGCTGTAACAACAATTTATGAGGAATCTTGTAAACCTATACATTTAACATTTTAAAGCTTGGGTATTAAAACTAAATACAATTTTAATTACAATTTACAATTTTTCGTGATTTTGTCACCTTTTGAATTTTCATACTAACAGAAGATCATATATGTATTTTTGATATTTTTAAATTGCTGTACTTTAATAAAATCAACTTATTCGTAAGCTTTTTTTAAATTTTGAAGTCTTTTGACTATGAAAAATAACTTTAAAATTGTTGCACCACCGGGGGCCATATCATTTATGCCACCCCTAATTATCAATATTACACTTATTTCCTCCGTGATCGAAATTCTTTTATATTTTATACACATTTTATGTTCTTAGTAATATGTATAACTCAACTTTGAAATCTAACCAATTTAATAAACTAAGTATTAACTATAAACAAATGAAAACCGTTTAATAATTAAAATCCTTTTTTGAGTACAACAAATTAACACAATAATAAAACATTTTTTTTTCTTTCTTGCTTATATCACTTATAATTAATACCTAAATGTCTATGAATTGCCAGTGCATTAATAGTCTATTAGCGGAAATATTTGATCTTAGACAAGTCAGTAGGTACTGTGTACAAGGAGAAGAATCAGAAACTCTTTGAGGTACAATTAGTTACTGGAAAACAAAGAAAAATCGTATTATCGGTATACCCACGTAGTCACGTATGGTTCTCCAATTCGTGTTTTTTTATCATGGTACTTATCAATTATATACTCTTAAGATGATATTTTAAATTTTAAACGTGGCTTTATAAAATAAATATTAATTATAAATCTATTGTATTGATAATATTATAATATTATCATTTTGGTTTTTTTTCCGAATATACTTATTTATTAAATAGTTATTATGCAGTATGCTCATGTGTACAGATTTTTTTATGAATGTAATATAACTTATAAATGTCATCACATTTTTAGAAACTCTGTTATCAATGATAAATGGAAAGTTTTCAACAAGAGTAATCCTGGTAGGTATTGTGTTTATAATTATTTTAGGATTTTAGAATAATTATTATTAATGGGATTCTAGTGTAATACCTACACTTAATTAAAAGTCACAGACTCTCGAAATCTCGAAAATTACTATGTACCTTTGTATTTGACATGAGCATTGAACATTATTAGCCATACTAGCCATTCGTTTCAAAACTAAATAAATTACTAAACACAAACAAACTCAATACAAATATTAAATAATAAGCTCGTGTAAATAATATTAAATAGGTATACGTCATGTTCTACTTTAAAAAAATGCATTAAACTAGGAAGTCACCTAC
The DNA here is from genome assembly GCA_016617965.1 of Macrosiphum rosae. Taxonomy (NCBI): domain Eukaryota; kingdom Metazoa; phylum Arthropoda; class Insecta; order Hemiptera; family Aphididae; genus Macrosiphum; species Macrosiphum rosae. Next base: position 10,703 of record WHPZ01576919.1, read on the forward strand.
TGATATGACATTTTACACAGTTGGGTCCATTTGAACTGAATACTTTTTAAAAATTACATGGTTCATAATATCTGGAGCTGTCGTATACTTGGTGTACAATATATGTATCGGTGTTCAAACTCTAAGAATACGAAAAAATACTAAACAATATTTTTACATAGAATTGTGACTGGAGATGGGACCCTTGCATCTCGACATTTTGGAAGTAATGAGGAACTTATGCACGGAGTAAATCAAATATCAATAATGCCTCAACACGCTGGAGGTTCCATTTTTTAAGGATAGTATAAAAAAACTTGTCCCACGTTACCAAAAATGGATAGATTTAAACGGAGACTATGTAGAAAAGTATAATCTGAATGTTAATAAAACTATTTTATGTAAATAATTATTGTTTTTGGTTTTTTTTTTTAATATTTTGTTTCTTTGAGAGTTATTTTGAGATACCCGTCGTAAATCAATGACCCCTATACTACAGTAGTTATACAAAATAAAAAAATAATATATTTCGATGTACATACGTATATGGTTACTAGATGGCAGCACATAATTTTATATAACTATATACTGAAATATGATTTTAATAAATCTGTGTATTGAAAATAATATAATATATTAATATATTATTATACTAGGCAACAAATAATTATAAACTATAATCAAACAATTTTAAATTTTTTTACTAACTGAAAAAATGAACTACATGAAAGGTACACGCAAAACACGCCAAACACGCCATATATAATTGCGGTACTTCTATAACCACTACTTTACACTATTCTATGAGACGACTTATAAGTTGTATGCTGTACCTATTCATCAAACATTTAAACGAATTTACTAGGTAATTAAAAAAAATAAATAAATCGACTAAAATTAGATCATTCCAACTCAAAATTTGCTTAGCTCTCGAAACGGCGATAATATAACACCTAAAACAAACAGGTACATATAATAACCAAAATAAAGTACACATTTATTCAAAAGGCGTCTTCAGAGGGGTTGAAGAGAGACTGCCCCTTCCAGTCAGGCTCCCACCATACCTTGTATCTCTTAAAAATTATCTTATATTTTTAAATTGAATTTTTATGTAGCTGAACTGTTTCTCATCATATTAATATTAATATAAAGTTTGTGAATAATTAATGTATATTCAAATACTAATTATACTAATAAGTTATAATATAACTACCTATGGTTAAAATTGTCTATCTATCCTGCAAATTCCAATAGTGAAATGTGTTGTCTTCGTCTAACTATAACAACATAATGGTAGCAAATTATATGATCAGAACAATCAATTTTTCTCTGTTGTTTTCAATATTAGAACAATTTGACCTGTTAACAAGTTTAAAGTTTATAATTTTATTAAAACAACCGTGATAAGTTTTTTTAGATATTTTAATTTAAAAAAAGTTATGAAGATTTAAAAATTATATTTTTTTTTAATTTTAAAATACTCATGATTTATTTCAGAGCACTAAGTAATTTTCATACATTAAAATATGACGGTTAATCATCCATACAATATATATATATATATATATATTATATATATATTTATTATAAATAACAGAGTTAAATGGATTATTCTGTACGTAAAATATAATATTTTATTATTTTATACCTATCCTTAATTTGAAGGAGACAACCTGACAACACATTCTATATAAATATATATTTTATGATAAGAAATTATATAATTATATACAAAGACTGAGTTTATACCATTCATTTTTGCTTCCCCAGTCCGGAATCCCCAACTCCATTTGTATAATGGGCCTAGGGACGCCCCTACTTTGTTCGCGATATCGAACTTTTGAACAAGATTAATTAAATAAAGCGTTAATTAAATAAATAATATCAATAACAACTACAACTACAACTACAACAACAACAATTCGATTTCGATTTCACTCCCAACGTGATTCACCAATCACAATTCAAATTAAAACGTTGCCCCGAGTGAGACCAAGTTCGTTAATTCGACGAATATAATATTATTATATACGCACGAGTGTGTCTTATATCACCGATTACAATAATAATAGTAATAATATCGTATTATATGAACGACCTCCGCTTACACAAAATAAAATATATTATGTAGGTGTGTGATACCTGTCGATACCTGCAAGTCCAATGTCAATGCATTCTCCCAACCCCTCGGGGCTATAGGAAAATATACATTTGCGCGACTTATACCGCACTAGCCCTAGAGCTTCGAAAACACTATACCTCTTAACAACGATACCCCACAAATAGCATCGATATACTATTAGGTACATAATATTATATAGTAATCGGTAATTAGTACGGCACAATGGCCGCTCGCCCCGAAGAAACGCAACTCAATCACAGCTGAAAACCTATTTGTGTACCATCCGCCGCTATATAATGTTATCCAGACAGTTGTCTGCGACCGAATTACCCGAGGGAGCTGTCGCACAATAATATAAGAATATAATATTACAATGAGTTATACAGTAGCCGAAGACCGAGGTGGAGCCCGCCGCTGCCCCGGGTCCCTCGAACCACCTCAGTATAATAATACATTAAAGCCGACTTTGAACTACCTGCGAGGTATTTTACCAGGACGATAGGTATACACATTTTGATGTTCATCCCCTTCGATTCCGACGAAAATCGTCCACAGTCAATATGGTGGTATGTCATAAACTTCGACTTTTGCAAGTGAATCATACTTTATACAGTATATATGAATACTAGATAAACTGCAGACTAGTACCAGATCGTGTAAAAGCAGGACAAAGTTTATAAACCCATTAACCTTATTGACTTCTCTAATCAGCTATATGTAATTGTTGAACAATATTTAGATTTAGATGCAATTTTATTTTAATTGTTGAGCCAGGTCTCTTGCAAAACGATATAATTAGGGGTAGCGATCATGTGCAATATAAAATAGTAGAATGTGTATTTAATTTTGTCAAAATTTTAAACACTTACATATTATATGATAAATTGTGCAATGACATTTTTAACAATATTTTCCCAACTATATAATATTATTGAGTGAAAGTGAAGCATCTTCTAATTATAAAATATATCACGTGAAATAACGAATGATACTTTTTATTTCAACTAATCAAGTCATATTTAATAAATCCATAACATTTTTAATAGATTTTAAATCGTTTTCGTCAAAGCCAAAGTCATTGTACGGAATTAAAATTGTCAGCGTATA
>WHPZ01576924.1:0-12258 GCA_016617965.1 Macrosiphum rosae
TTTTTATATTGTGAGTTATATAGGTTTTAAATTTTTCCCAGTTTGGTTTGCCGTTTATAAGTTTACGTGATTTTGTAGATACACTTAGGGCGCCCCCTATTGTAATACCGGTCTTAAAATATAGATATAAATGATATAATTGTCCCGAATCGCCGACAGGTGACAATAATTTTATCAAAAACGGATATGACAGCGATAATATTATAGTATATTCTCGATAAGTTCAATGATTAAATGTTTTTCCACACATCAGATCCATGGGAGTATATAGATTATTGGTTGGTGAATTTAGTTCATTCCAGCCGCTTTAACCGTGAAGTTCGGAATTTAATAGACAATTTAAATGTGCTTTATAAGAATTTATAAGAATTAATTAAAATGGATCCAATATGGTTCAAAATAAAATCTGAAAAATATCGCGATTTATTAGTAGTAGGTAAATAACTTTTGTTACGTTCATCAGCTCTTAACAAAAATAAAATATAATGGTTCAAGTTAAGGGTGCCTTCACGAAAAGGCGTTAGTTAAATATAAACACCACACTAACGACCTTATAAGAATAAAATGGATAACCCGAGTATTAATTTAGTAAATAATTGATTTTTTTGTAATTGTAAGTAATGATGATACAATAGTAGTAAATTAACTTTAGCCATATGTTGTAGGTAATTTATAAATTTTTGATATTTGATCCGTCTATAAATCCGCAACATGATAACTATATGGTTTTTTTAATAGAAATCTCAACAATGAGAACTGGAGTGTCGGCAAATTGAAAGTCAGCAAACTGGGTTGTCGGCGAATTGGGATTCGGCAAATTGGGTTTCGGCGACGTGGGAAGACACGTTATGGGTTATATATATATATATATATATATATAAGATTTTCCTTCTTGAGATAACTACTTACTACTTGGAATATACAAAGTGATCTTCAAGCTTGCTCAGTCCAATTTTCATGCTAATAGATAAGTCATAACATTGTTCATTGGTTCAAAGAGATATTTTGTAGATAATTATTGTTAATAATAATTGTATTTAAACGAGTTTAATATTACTATATTATATTATACGTAATGAGAAAAACATGGGTCCAAAATAATAGGATTTTTATGCAATTGGTTGTTGTTTGTCTTTGACCTTTTTTTATACATCATGATATTTTCCCCTTTATTTAATACAGTTGTATAGGTACCTATATAATTCACGCACGTGTTCGTATTTTATACATAATAATACTTACTTCAATAAATTAACACTGACCATCGGTTGTTATCTCATTAAATTTATATTTCTCAGTAGAGTTCATCTATACCTATAGGCTACAGTCTACTATTCTCACCTTTTTGGGATTATCTATTCAATATTATCAATATTTCACTAACAAAAAAACTAAATCTTAATCTAAAAAATAAAAATACTCTATTACATGCATATAATATAGCCGTAACAATATAATATAACTATATTATTATTAGGTACGTATTGTTATAACTATTGTATACGTATTATACAAATTATTATATACGTATTGTTGTAACTAATATAACTACTCTGTTTATTCATACGTACAACCTTGTACCTACTGGTTTCTTCATAACAGCACCTACATTATGTAAAGATTGATAACATATTATATTATAATATTGTATGAATTGTATATTATATGTTTTTTAATAACTATAGGTGCATAATAATAAATGAATAAATAATCCACTAAATTATAATAGGTATTGTGTATTATATAATATACTAGCTAATCCCATGCACTTCGTTACCCATCAAAAATGCCGATTCTATATAGGTAAACAAAATATTTTTTTTTATAATATAACGGTTACCATACCAAAAATTTTAAACCAATCCTCTCCCATTTTATATTAGCCTATCTTCTGCCCAGAAGTCTAATCTATCTCTGTACCAAATGATCCCGTGCATTTCTTTGCCCGGCATCCAATAATTATTATTATAATAGCTTCAAAACCCATTGCAACCATTTATAAACCAAAATGTCCATAGGAAATCTCAAAATACCTATTTGAGTACCACCCGGGGTTGGTCCTTTCTCTTTTTAAATTAGCATATTTTCTACACAGAGGTCTAATCTATCTATATATATAAAAATATCCGATCCCGTACACTTCATTGCCCGTTAAAATTGGCAACTCTATATGAATAATATGTTTTACATATCACCATGGCAACCATTTATATACAAAAAATTCCATAGGAAATTTCAAAATAATATATAATTGGTTGCCATGGTAATATGGAGACACGCACAGACGGAAATCTCGAAATAATATATAACTAGTTACCATGGTAATATGAAGACACACACGGACGGAAATCTCAAAATAATAATATGTTATTGGTTGCCATGGTAATATTGACACACACACACACACACACATTCATTTATATATATATATATATATATAGATAAGATTTCCCTTCTTGAGATAATAACTTATTACTTGGAATATATAAAGTGATCACCAAACTTGCTCAGTCCCATTTTCTTTAAATAATGGATTTTTCAATCCATCCAATTCCATATTTTCATATAATTAATAATATTGTTAAGCTATTCAAGGAATCGCTTGAAGAAATGCGAACTTCTGTTTTTAAAATGATAACTATTTTTTAATCTTTTTAGTCAACCATTAATCAGTTGATATTTTTGAAGATACGATTATTTGAAAATAATGCTGATTAACATTAATATATAGGTAATATTTTATATTAAATTGTACATGTATTTATATTTTATATTTATATTATTTGATATAGAACATAAATTCTACAGGCTACAGCTTTCAATTTCGATTTAGATTCATCGACGTTATCAAAAAATCATAATTTTATCTGTTACTTGAAACGTGAAGCTAATTTGAAAAAGAGAAGTTCGTATCAATACAGGACAATGCTTAAATAGTTTAAAAAAAATGTATAAGAAGAAACAAGTTTATATATAATATATACTATTATATTGTATAAAAATTATTTAATATTAAATATATTTATTTACTTTTTATTAAAATCTATAAGTACATAATAATTTATTAACAAAAAATCCACTTAATTATAAGACGAATGATGTATTATAATTTATATCAAACATAAGATTTTCCTTCTTGAGATAACTACTTAATACTTGGCATACACAGCTATACCTACTTGTTGGTACTGGTGGTGAGTGGATATCAGAGTGATCGCTCTCAAGTGAGTTTTTCCAGTTATCCATTTTTTCCTCGGAGAGTATTCAATGACAAAAAACAACCACGATAACAACACAGATCGCGCTCTCGCCGAACCCATTCGGTATTGTATATTTTTATTACGTTACGCAGCGGCAAGTGCGATTGTGTAGTGTGCTCTACGACCAGTCCGAGCGATGACTCGGCCGATGCATGAAGACGCCGCCGCCGCTTTTTTACTGAGGACTATGGAGCCGCTAATTTTGCTGTTGATGTTATCATCCTTGTCGTCGTTTCCATCAGTCACCGCAGAGTGCCCGTACAAATGCAGGTGCTACAAAGAAACGTCGAAACGGGTTGACTGCGGTTACGAGGAACTGGACCGGATACCTGACCTCATATCTCTGGATACCACAGTGCTGTAAGTCGACTATGTGGAAGATAATACCAAAGTTAAAACGCCGGGTGTCGCGTTTGAAAATGTTAGCAATTTACTTTGCCCGAGTATTGCGAAATTTAATTTGTCAATAGTTTTGTTAAGCGGCATGTTTGTGAATGCAAGGTGTGCATATTTCCGTTTTGTTATTAAACGCCATTTAAATTGTATTTTAATGTGAACTATACTGTTCTATAATTGGTAACTTTTAAAAATTAAATTATATAAATTTTAATATAAATCAAATTGATTTCATTTAAAAAATAATTTATCCCGTTTCCCCCACTACTGAATACTGCTCAAATAAGTTTACTGTATTACGATTTTATGGATATTATAATTCAAGTTTGCGGATACGTCGTTTCAAGATCTCATAATCATATTGCATTATATTTCTCGTATCGCATTTTGTTTCACTGGCGCACCCCCACTCATTTATACGGAGTAATAACTAATGACCATTGACCTGGGTCCTACAGTTGAAAGACGTATAAAATATAAAAGTATAGGTATCAAAAAACTGTTAATAACTAGCAAAATTTTGGATATGTTTGAAATATTTAATAAGGAAACTTATAAATCCCGCTTATAACATGTATTATAAAACAATATAAAAAGTATGACATACTTTACTATGATCTAACATCTAAATTCCTATACCTATATCCAGGTATTTAGTCAATGAAGCAAATTCATAATATTTTTTTCTATTTGAGTATGCGACGATTCTTTTATAGCTGACCTTTTATACAAACATTTTTAAATTCAAAGCCAAGCATATTTTTGACTGAAAGGATCATTTGAGATTATGCTTATAATAAATATTGGAAAAAAATTGTAACGAGTAATTTTTGGTTACCTCACTTTCATAATATAAAACTGAAGCGTTTTTGTTTAGACGAAAACGGCGCATCAGGTTTCCTAAAAATGTTGGTCAATGATTTTTACTTTTTAATACAATGTTCTTTTGAAGTCGTTTTTATAGCGATTTAAAAATATCGTAAATACATAAATAGGCACTGGTGTGTTTGTTTCCGGCTTGTAACAAAACAAGCTAGTAGCAAATTCGTAACAAATTATTGATGTATGATTATTTGAGGTTGTAGTACTAAGTGATGGACCAATTTGACCACTTGATCAGAAGATCGCTGTTTTCACTCGAAATTAAACACGTGTTTTTAAAACTTAAAATATTTCATGATTAATAATTATATTAAATTGCAATTTCGTTGTAAAGTCAGTGGTCCGCTTAACATTAATATTGAGGTCTGAAAAAATTCGTTTGTGACAATCCGTGTAGTCACATTGCCCAGTTCATTTACACCGAATTCTGCGTACGTCTTAACTTATTATCTTTTAAGTCCCAAAAATGAACATAATATGATTAGGGAAAAATTAAAATTTTGTTTATGATAACAAAAGCCATAACGCGAGCATGATTCTATATTAATGAAAACATTAATTATATCAGTATTACACATGATCGATATCCGTAGGTAAAAAAAAAAATAGAAAAACAAGTAAAATAATTTCGATAACACGAGGGCCAATAATATTTTAAAATAATCATATATTTTGTATGATAATAATTAAAGAAATTGTATTGTATTCCAGGGACTTAAGATTTAATAAAATCAGGGATATCGAACCGAAATCATTAACTCATCTGACAGAGTTAAATACCTTGTGAGTTATAATATATCTAATATAAACACTTTTAAATGCATATAGACATTATTAAATAATTATAATCCAGAATGTAAACATATTTTCAGAGATTTGAGCAACAATATAATAAGTGATCTGAAGAATGGTGCATTTGCAAACCTTTCGAAGCTTCGGACATTGTAAGAATATAAGTTAACAAATAGATTGTGATTATATATTTATTTATATAATATTATTCCCTATATATTATATAAAAAATGATTTATTTACTAGATACTTGGATGATAATAATATCGAAAACATCGAGACTAAGGTTTTTAATAACTTAACGCTCTTGGAAGAATTATATTTGCGCTCCAACAGTATTCATACGCTCGATTCGAAAATGTTTAAAGGACTTACAAAACTGAAAGCACTGTAAGTATTAAACACATTTTTCATGTGATCGTATTGTAAAGCTAAGTGAAAATGAAATTTTATATTTTATAAATAGGTCTTTGAACTACAATATGATAAGTAATATTCCACCTGGGATATTCGATTCATTAACGTCGTTGCGTAAATTGTAAGTCAATATAATATCTATATATTATTAATATTATAATAATTGTTATACTTTCATTATTTGAATTATATATTTGTCTAAACAAAACATTAATGCTTTCTACTATAGGTGGATTAACTATAACCAGATAAAGTGCGATTGCTATACTCTAATGTTTGTAAACATGCTGAAGAAAAGTCAACCCCCGCGAGATGTACTCAAAGGTACCACCCTGTTGTGTTCTTATCCCGGAGAAAGGGGTTTGAAATCGTTAGTGGAATTGACCGAAAACGATTTGCGTTGCAGTGAGTAATCATAATAATTTAATAAAAAGACATAAAATATACCACATAATATTATATGCTATATTCTTCATAGTATGAAATTGTCTGCAACAGTGATGTACCTATTTATTATTGTACAGCCGGCTATAAGTGCGTTTGGCCGTAATGAATTATTATTGTCTGACTGATGTTTTCGGGAACGAGTAGTTTTGTTTAATAATGGAGTGATTTTGATGTATGTATTAGTATTATATAATATATTGTTGTACATACAGCGTCTCCGGATATAATCGAGGTACCAGAGAACAAGACGGTGTTGGTCGGTGAACAGTTACAACTCTCGTGCAAAGCCATAGGAAACCCGGAACCTTTTATAACGTGGGCCAAAGACGACATCGATCTAGAACCTGGCCAAAGAGTTCAGGTAAGATTATTTTAAGATATACGGTAATTGATCTTTTCGACAAAATCGATTTTGGTTTTTGGTGTAACTCTAAAAGACATGTCCTATAGATACATGGCATTTTGACTGAATGTTTATACTAGCATTTTCTTTACACCATAACATTTTCAAAATATTTTGACTTATTTTGAGCCGTTTACGGACATTTTCAGTTTCCAATTTTATAGTTTTTTATCCTATAAATATCAACAACATTTTAATTATATTTTGAGTTGAGAATTCATAAAAATTTTCTTTTTAAATCTAAGATTATTACAAGATTATTCATGAATTTGTCTACCTTTATCAAAAAAAAAAATTTCTACAAACAAATCAAATTAAATTTTTATGAGCGTTTGAAGTTCATGTTTTTACAATATTGGATATTCATTCGATTTATCATGTAGCAGTTTTGTTATTTTATTATTATTCAAAAACGAATAACTGTATAACATGAAAATTTTACGAAATGTTTATTATTTCATTTTATAACATCTAAACTATAAGAGTCTGCTGCACAAAATAGTACTGATTGGACCTCTCTGTCCCACAACAATTCAACTGATAACGTTGTCTCTTTTCAACACAAAGTGCATGTGCACGACTCAGCAGTGCAGCCAACTGTGTTTTAATTATTTACATTTTATCTCGCGAAGGATGATCGGGCTGTTTGAATAAGTAAAATGTGCATGTATATGACATTGTGCATCGTAGGTACGTCAGTCTAATAATATTCATCGATATGTATTATATAAATCTCGATGGTAATAATATTATTGTTATTAGTGTTTCTATATGGAAGTTAAAAAAAAATTAATCTTTGCACGGGCAATACCAGCTAATAAAATATAAAATGTTGAAAATATTTTGACTCTTTTTGAGCTGTTTATGGACATTGTCAGTTTTCTATAAATATCAATAAAATTTTATATGTTGGGTAAAAAAACGTGAAAATTTTATGCAAGGCTCCTGATATATTGTTACAATAACAGTTGAAAAATATTAAAAATACATAGGCACAATTTTTTTTTATAAGCATTTAAATAAGTTCAAATATTGACAACATTTATGAATTTTAAAATGCAATAATTATTTTGTAGTTAAAAATTTATAAAATGTTCAACTTTTATAGCTAAGGATTGAAAATTTAAAACAAGGTTCCACGTAAATAGGTTCTATATAAATTACTTTATTCACAATAATATCATCAAATAACTTAGTAATATACTAATAGGTATCATAGTAGATGACTAACTTTTTCGCTCAGAATCGTTTCCTTATACAATGATATTATATCATTGAATTCAAATTTAATACCATCCATTACAGTGACCTACTTGTAACCTACTGTACATCAGAGCGACGTCCACTTACCCACTTTTTTTCTATGAATTTCAATAAAGTTTTATCTGTTGGACAAAAAAGGGTGAAAATATAATACAAGGCTCCTGGTATATTCAGTATAGCAGTTAAAAAATATTAAAAATCCTTATCACAGTTTTCTTTTATAAGTATTAAAAGTTCGATTTTTGACAATATTTATCAAATATATTAATTAAAAATTAAAAATGAATTTATAGTTAAAAATTGATAAAATGTTCAACTTTTATATCTTAGGATTGAAAATTTAAAATAAGGTTCCACGTAAATAGGTTCTATATAAATATAAATTACTTTATTCACAGTTATATCATCAAATATACTTAGTAATATCATAGGCTGACTGACCGTCTTCGCTCAGAATTGTTTTTCTTATACAATGATAATATTAGAACATTGAATTCTAATTTAATACAAACCCTTACAGTGACCCACTTGTAACCTACTTCTGTACTAATATAAAACTGGAGCGTTTTTGTTTATTCGGCAACGGCACACCACGTTTCCTAATAATGTTGGTCAAATATTTTTAGTTTTTAATAAAAGGTTCCTGAGAAGTCGTTTTCATAACGATTTAAAAATATCGTAATTACATAAACAGGCACATTATTTTTTGTTTGAAGTTAAAATGTTGACATTTGTTATCAAATCAATTAAGTAGTTAAGTAAAGTTAAAAATATATAGACATGTAATGAGTTAACATTGAATTTGAATTTTACATAATATGCATACCTATCCATTTTCCATATTACAATAAAATTTAATATATTATGAACAACACTCGTTACCTATTGGCTATTAACAATATATTTTCAATAGACCTACTTCCCCGCCTCTCCGGTTATTTTTTTATGACGTACCTACCTATAGCCAGTACTCAGTTGACTATTATCATTTATTTTACTTTATAATATTTAGTGTAGGTAATATATTATTTCAAATTACTGTACAGTCGATTAAAATATTAATCCATAGTGTACTTCTTACTGCAGGTATTTCAAAACAATACATTGATTATATCTAAAGTGGAAATAACAGACGGCGGTCAATATAAGTGCGTGGCGTCCAATTCTCTTGGACGAAAATCTTTCAAGGTGATGGTTAACGTAAACGGTAATATCATGTATAATACTATACTACTATATAGTCATATACCATTATTATATTATCATACGAGTTCTAAAACATAAAAAGTGAACATCGTCTGTGAAATACTTTTTTTATTTTTTTCTATATCAGAACTACAAAAAAAGTTATTTAAGTTTGAAAAACACAAAAAATAATGGATTTTGAAACAACATCAACGTTTTTCGTATAAGTGATACCAAAAAATTAAAACAGTATTTGGCAGATAATGTTTTGAACAAGGTATATTGTATATTTGTATATCTATATCAATTTAGCATCTTCACTATCACTACAATTTGTTATCATTTTAATTTTATACGTAATACAACACAATAACTAACCGATACACAAGAGTACAAGACACACATGAACGTTAAATGAATAAAAAATACAAATATAACTTTTTTACCCACTTAATATATATTATTTTTTTAAATAACTATAATATGTATAATTTAATTTAGGTTTGGCGGAAAATAATTCTAATACCATGTTTGGAGTAATACCATATTTTTCTTTTATTATTATTATATTAGCGAATTGCGTATTGCATAATGACATATTGTGAAAAATGTATTATTATTATATTTGTGATTTGTGTATTGTATACAATCTATTATTAGTATATTAGTGACTTGCGTATTGTGTATATGCCAATATTTTAAAATATAAAATAAAGTAACCAGAACTGCCAGAACTACAATATAGATTATAGTTTATTATTTTACAGTAAAATTGACTGTTTTTATTTTATACAATAATTTCTAGTGAAATACGATAATTTTATAGACACTGTACAATCATCACTCTTTCCAAACCTGACATAACTGCAACTTTCGCTTCATTAAATTACCTTAAATTTATTATACTTTATTAAATGTAATCTGTTAAATTGTAATTATTACTAGTTTTAGTGTATTAGTGTGTATTATTACTGTTGTTACCTGTAAACCTAACCTAACCTCGTGTACGATTATTGTTATTATTTAATTATAAATATGCCGACTAATGTGTACAAAAAAATAATGAAAAATAAAGAAAAGTACTTATTGAATATAAAAAAGAAACTTAGAGATCAAATAAATTCCCCAGAAAAACTGTTGCCTCGACAATTTTTTAAAAATTTCTGATATCACACAAAAAGTCTTTAAGCATGCTTATTAGTGCACTAAAAGATGTGATATCATAAATAAATGCTAAGTAAATCGAATTAAAGTACACTTATTTTGATTCGATAATTTATTATTTACTTGGCGAGAAATTATATACTACACCATTGTAAAATATATAAGGCTAAATACATTCATTCAGAATTAAATTCTCCACAATCAAAATTCCTAAATAATTGTTTTGTCTTATAGGTAATATTTTTTATTAGTAGTCTTAGTAGTTTTAAAGTAAAAATGTTATGCAATTTTTATTAAAAAGTTATTATGAAAGTAAGATTTTTTTTACTTAAGATACAAATTCATTACAGATATATATTTTTTTCAACCATTAAGACTCTTTAATTTACTTATATGGTATAACATTATAAATAATATTTTTTATTACGAGTATTAGGTGCTATAAAAAACTGTCATACCAACAAAGAATATTATAAAAAAATTTAATATTTTAATCTATTCTGTAGTATTACTAACATACTGTACCATTTTAAAATGATTTTCAATGTTATACAAGTCATAGTACAACATAATGTTATGTTTGAATTAAAATTAATTAATTAAAAATTATCTTGTCAATCTGCATCGTATATTCGAAACTTGCACCTGACCGCATCAATTTTATTGTATGCATAATATGTATATTAATGTGTGCATGAAATAGATTTTAAAAGTTACATTTAAAAAAAATAATTTTGTATGAATTAATTTATACTAAAACACAAATAATTAACACAATTTATTAATGTTACTTAAAAAGGTATTTTAAAAATATGCCACTCCAACTATCAATGTGGTTTGAAGTATATTTGTCGACTTGAATAAAATAAAACAATATGCTTTACGTAATAAGTTTTTTTGCGAAGTAATTTTAAAGCTAAGAAAGTACAAACGCACCATGCACAAATAATTGAAAAAGAAATTGACAAAGAAACATTAATTTAATTTTTTTTAAAGAAACAAAGTTTCTGTTGCCACGGTTTTTTAACTACGTAATGAAAAAACGAATATTGATCCTTTTATTTTTGTACATAGCCACATAGGCAGTATATTATATTATTGTACATCTCAAATATTATATTTAACATAGAAACTAAATTATTACGAGTTTTGACTTACGGATCAGTATGGATAATTTATTATCTTTTATGAAATTGTTTTAAATACTTTTAATATTTTCTGTAACATTCAAGTCTCACTAATAATGAGTAATGGTTGTATATCATACATTTATGATTTACCTAACTACCAGAGTGATACTGGACCAGACATATTAAGATATTATAAGAATTCTTATACTATCAACTATATGTACACTACGTGTTCGTTTTTGATAATGATACACAGTCACTCAGATAACATGTTTTCCGTGGTGGCGTGGTGTAATTATACATTTATACCTACTATTAAATATTATTTGTGTAATATATTAGAATTTATTACTAAAAAGTAAGTAGCATTGATTATAAATAGTAATTATTATAATAGGTATTATGTATTGGTTCATACCCACTTTGCCGAATTCCAATTCGCAGACAACTCAGTTCGCCGACAAATATACAAGTTTTTAAATATTTTAAAAATATTCCCATTTTGCCGACAGTCTAATTTGCCGACGTCTCAGTTCGCCGACAAATTATACCGGTCTTTTTTTCTTTTTTTTTTTTTATTATTTATAAAGTGTTACTGACATCGAAGTCATCTAACTTATTGATAAAAAGACAATTTTTAGCATACAATAGTTGTTATAAATAAATAAGTAAATACAATAAATTACAGTTATTTACATAGATGAATAGCTAGATAATAAAATGTGACATCGTATTAAATGGTTAAACTAGGTGTATAATTTTTTTTTTTTTTTTTAAGTATATATATATATACATATATTATTGACGTTGAGGAAGGGCATCATGAGGACGTCCGCGCTTGAGACGTCGGAGGGTAGGCTTGTCGTTGAGTTTGAAATATTTTGCACTTTTGGCGTTGTTTAGTTGGCCAAAGAAGTTG
>WHPZ01576925.1:0-17320 GCA_016617965.1 Macrosiphum rosae
TGCGTACTCGCATCCAAGAAAGATTGCCTTTGTATTACATAATTATTCAACGTCAATGATTCAATGTTTACTGTAAATTTCGAATCTCTCATAGTGTATAGGTTACACAGTATGTGTGGGTTCATATTATGTTTCAGAATAGAACGGAATTGGCTGCAGGCTTCTTCGACATGTACTTTGTCTGCTTTATTTAGTTTAATAACTGTTACTAATTTCTCATATACGTTTTTAGTGAAAAAACGTAATTTTTATTTTATTTGCTATAGACATTCTCGATGGTTTACAATTCCAACAAATAAAATCCACAGGATCTACCTTATACATCATCACACTTACTGGGCTAAGGTCTTAATGGTTATGATAATATAGGTTCACGATTCGTCCAACGCGTAATATACATCGCAATAATAAATGTATATAATATATAAACTTACGTGATTTCTGCACATTATTATTTGCGAGTGTATATAAGGCGCGAGGGATGTCATTTTCCCGGGGCTTTTGATTTTACCGTTAGATCCTTATTATAATTTATCATATACGAACATATTAATATTATCATTTATTTCATCTAATTGCTGTAGGTATAATACATTTTTAAATAAATATAATATAACCAGTCATTGAAATCACAGTGTAGCCGCTGCAAGGGTATAAATACATTTCGACGTTTCGTAGATATATTCGTCTAAATTCAATTGTCGAAGAAAAAAAATTCCGTCTAGTTTTAAAAAGTATATTATAATATTGTATTATATTGCACTTATAGGTACCTATTTCTAGGGCCATTTGCATGTGCCTAATATTTATGTACCATATATTTATATATAATTTTTATTTAATTGCTTACAATTTTTGGTTTTCAGTCCGTCCGATTCTACAGGCCCCAAAAACGGTTCTACATAAAATCGTGACAACGGAACCGTACATAATGTGTAAGCAACTGCACGAACAACAGATATCGATATGAATAAATTGATAATAATATAATAATATTAGGCATATATTGTTAGGTTTGTTATTATTGTTGTAATTTTTTTTTTCGTCGATACCCGCGGTGAATCATCTATGACAATCGGTTATGAAAAACGATCTGCGAATCTTGGCACTGGAAGAATTCACAGACTAATTATTGAAGATCGTGAGTCTCCTGGTGTCAACTATTGCGGATCGATAACACTACGATTGTTGAATATAATTATATACTAGTATACTACGATAGTTTCACGTACAATATATATACATATATATTTATATACCTATCGTATTATATAGTCGTATATGCGAGGCTAAGAAAGTTAAACACCCTGTTCTACCCGTCAAGTTAAATGTCGCCTAATTTTTTATTTAATTAATGTGTAATGTAATTTATTTATAAAATTGACATAACGCTAAAACTATAGTAATTCTATAACTCTAGCATATTAGTCATATAGATATATATTGTATACGTTCTAAGTTAACTTACACTATTAAACTGTACAAAATACTAAGTCTTATACTTATTATAGGTACTTGTAAAATCGAGTTACGTCATAATATATACAAACAAATTTTTAACTGTTTAAATTTAAATGTATTCATTGTGAATTCATTGGTATCCCTTTATAGTTAAATCAAGTAATAAAATGTTATTTTTTTTTGTAGAGTTGGATTCATCAAACTTTCTCACCTCCATTTAATATAGGTAGGTATGGGTACTTAAAATCCCCATTTTCTAGTTCTGACGATCTTTTTTACCTACTTAATGAGTGTCCTGTGACGATACAAACTTCTATTTTTCAAATGATATCTCCCTCTTTTACTGTAAATTTGTTAGAAATTAAAAGATATTTTTTTTGAAAACTTTGATGTAGCCATTTAGGTACCTAACCCAATTCAAAATTAGAACGAGTACTTTCTCAGCTATTACAATTTTTATATTAAGAACTAAGTCCTTAAAAATGATTTTACAAAAATATAAAATTCATGTAATATTGACCTAGTATTTATCTATTTTACCATTTTTCTAAATTTTAAATATTTATAGATTAATACGAATTAACAACATTTTCAAATTACCATAGCACCCATATCTTCCAAACCCCATTAATATCATGGATCTTTTATCTTTAGTACGCAAACTTAAATAATTCAAAACTACTCGTTCAAATTTTGATTTTGATACATCAACATATTTAGAAAAATTATTCGTTAAATAATTTACAATAGGTAGAAAAGGAGAGTTGTCATGTGAAAAATAAAAATTTGTGTATCCACGGACTCCTTAAATAGTACGGAAAATCTCAAAGATTTGGAAGTATAATATTGATGTATAGGTAGGTAGTTATAATGGTAGTAATTAGAATTTAGATATAGGGATATATAATTCTTATACATATTTAATTAATCATTTTATTTAACTTATTTAACACATTCGACTATTCGAGCATATTTAGCCTTTTATTTAGTGTCATATTTATACATGTAATTTAAAAACTGTTTATACCTACCTATATTATTTACATAAGTTTTATCAATAAAGTATTAATTTTTGTCAAAATCAGCAAACTAACCAAACAAGGGAATTCCGTAAAAATTATTGATAATTTTTAAATTTTTTTTGGAAACATTGTAACTCCAATTTTATACAAATATGTGCTGCAATATCTATTGCTAAAATCAGCTATAAAATCGAAAATGTGCATCGAAAGTAGAACTTTTTACTGGCACCAAGTCAAAAATGTTAACGTCATTTTATAGACATTATTGTTATACTATATTTAAAAACGAATGTTAACTTAATATTTAATACCTGTTTGCGTTACTTCGATGTACGAACACAGATAGAATATTATGGAACATAGTCACTATAATATGTACCTATATATATAGTTTGATGTTTTCATTTGAATATTTATATTTTGTTCAGATATTGTGTAAACCATGTAACTGATAATGATTTAAACGTGTTTGTTTTTCAAATAAATACGATATATCCGCCTCCGGCTACTATATAGCAATCTGCTTCAAGACCACTTTGTAAACGCTTTGTGCAGGCTTCGACCAATGTTTAGTTTACTTAAATGTGTATAGAAGTTTTGCCATACACGCGTAGATGTTATGATTTCTGTACACGTTATTCTACTTAAGTACAAAAAAAAATGAAATGAAATGTGAGTTTGTATAGTTATTGTTATTATAAATAACGTACGTTGTGTGACTTAATACATATATGTCTATCGACGAAAATAAGTGTGTCAACATAAAATATTATATTATCTTATATATTCTAACATCAACAAAACTTGAAAATTGTTTGTCATTTTAGTGACCCAATTATATGTGTCAAATTTTTGAAAGAAATAATCGTCGTCGTCCAACGTTATACAAAGTCGATGATTTAATTTAAAATGTCATAATCATAATAGGTCATAACTCCTAAGTCATAATATTTTATTTACAAGTATAATTATTAATATTACTATCATATTATGAATAAATTCTATAAAAACCAAAATACTACAAAATAATTAGATTTATTTCAACAAATATAATATTTATGTTTGCATAAATAGTGTTTATTATACTCGCATAAATAAGCATAATATTATATACTCTTATAGTCTTATGCAATATAATGTAATATGAAAAATGTCGTATATATTATATAGGTATCAATAAGTAACTGCAAGTTATACTCAATAATATAAACGACAATGTTCATTTAAATATAATGACCAAAAATCTATAGGTATTTAAGTACTTACCTATCAAATAATGTTGTTAAAGTATTGGTTTTTTTTAAAAAACTTGAAGATTATCGGGGAAAGGGGGTTAAACCCAGACCGGTATACCACCCCCGCGATATACCTTTGGAGATTTAGTAGATTTATGTATGAATATTTTTTCGAATATTGCAAAAAGCTCATTAAAAACCTGAGTAGGTAGGTTTAATAATATCTGATAATATTATAAGAGTTACATTTTGACATTTTATGCGAAAACACTAAATTAGTATAGACATTTTTTAAATTCGTACTACACGTTTACATTTTCAAACGATTTGTATTGACAGATGAAATTTCTTATTCTCGGAGTGATAAATTATACCTATGTTGTTCCATTCGTAATATAATATGATATAAATACGCTATTAATTACACGTTTTGTGAAAAAATAAAAATGACACCGGGGAAATAACGGTGAATAAAAACTCGATTGACTGATTGACGCGACGACTGCAATAATAATAATAATAATAATAATACCAAGGCGGTAGAAACAACTGTAACAACTTAATTGCAACGTTCCATTATCGTTTTGCATTTCATGTGAAATATCGTGTTTTACGTGGCCTCTGGCGACGAGTGTCAATGCGCTAGGCCACGATTTCAACACTTTTCCGGACAGTTTTTAAAGTTAATTGTTGGACGATTGTCAATCACAATGAAATAGTACATTTAAAGTTACCTATAGGCCATAATACACAAATATATACACATTTAAAGATTTTCACCCATCGCAGATTATCCAAAACTGATTATAATATAGTCAGTAAATAAAATATAGTTATACTTTATAATCATTAATCAGGAATAACATAATTATTATGTATTTTTAATTTGTATTATTTTTATTTATACATATTTTAACAGCCCACCCCCCCCCCAAATTTCTGGGATTAAAACTGAAGGAACGACGCACAGTTATACACCTAATAATAATAAAAATATTTCGTCCAGCTCAGTCTCTCACTTTCACCACTGGTCACCATATTATGATTATGCTCTATATTCTATAAGCTTGATAGCAACAAATCGATTTTATTTTAATTTATACGCGTATATAATATATTTGATTGATGTGTTGATGTATTAACGCATCTCGGTCGGCCAACACTATTATTTCTTCGACCGGTTAAACATTATCTCCGAATAAATAGTTAAGTATAGACCTACCTACCTAGGTACATGTTATTTGATAAAAATGATCTCTTACATAATATTATAAATGAATAAAATGTTCAACTTTTAAAGCTAAAGATTGAAAATTTAAAACAAGGTTCCAGGTAAATAGGTAAATACATAAATTACTTTATTTATACTAGTATCATAGGCTGACTGACCGTTTTCTCTCAGAATCGTTTTCCTTATACAATGATATTATATCATTGCATTCAAATTGAACACCATCCATTACAGTGACCCACTTGTAACATACTGTACAGCAAAGCGACATCCACTTACCCACCTTTTTTACTTGATTAGGTACATTTCTTTAGTAACCTATTATAGTAACCGAATTCAACTTTATCTATGTATCTATAACCTAATAGGTGTAAGATAATTAGCCTGTTATTGCTATATATATCATAATATATAGGGCTAAATAATTCACACCTTCTGCAGTCGACCGCAATCATTGAACAAAAAAATATCTGTTCAGACTGAAATTTCCGCCGTTTAATGTTGTGAACATTTTTTATATCACAATGCCACTTGTCCGACATATTTTTATAGTATAAACTTTGTTCCATTTGTCCACTGAGTGGCTTCTCCCTGAAAAAAAAAACATTGCAACGTGCATGTGAGCGAAACATCTGTGTAAAATGTTATTCGATAATATATTAATAATTTTATCCATTTAAATTATACAATATACGTATTACAGTTGACGTTAATTAAACCAAAACTATTCATTTCGGAATCAAGCTGCAGTGAGTATAATATACGAATGCAGCAAATGTAAACGACATATTATCAGGACTAATCGATTTAGCAATACACGGTGCCAGTCGCCACAGTTAACGCAGTAAGCATATTATATAGGTTAGGTACCTACCTACATATCCGCTCAATTATAACAAACGGCACCATATAGGTTTAATGCAACGAAATTGTAGAAAATAACGCGTCCCGCGACAGCGTTGTAATGACGTATATTTGAGTGAAAAGTATTTAAATAATGACTTTATATTGTTAGAGACCTAGGTACCTACAACCCTTGTCCCATCGTGAGAAATCGATTACTATTTTTTTTTTTTTTAGTGAGGGTAGACGAGGTACTTTTAATTTAAATTATTTAAATTGTATTTTACTAATATTTACATATTATAGATAAATACTTTTAATTATTTTTTATTCATAGGTTTTGTTTTACAAATAATAAATTGTACATTTGTACTCATTTATTATTGGTGCTGAATACTGTTTGCAGCTGCTGTGTATTGCGTGTCTAAACACTTTTTCGAAATGTTTGGTATGGTTTTTAATTATTACAAATACTGGGTACCTATATAATAGACAGTAATACAGTATCTTATATTTTATTGTGTACCTTAACTATATACTATAGTATAATAGTATATTAATATATTATAAGAAAATTGATTGTAAGTTAAGTTAATTTTTTGATGGCATGTGGTATATTTATATTTTATTTTTATTAGAAAAAAAACACGTTATCACTTTCGACATCTGATTTTCAAAAAAGTAACCCCCCCTCCCCCAAAACTTTTTACCTTACATCCCAGTATTGGCGTACCTATTCCCAAGGTATTTTTATTGGAACACATGATATGCCTAATATAAAAAGAAATATTGACCATTCAAATACGTTGATTTAAAACACGTTTTGAGAAAATGTTAATGAATACAAAACAAAAAACTTAAACTGAAAAAGCATCCAAAAAATTAATAGCGAAAAATCAAAATAAGCATAATACAATTTCAAGCAATTTGTTCTAAGTACTTGGTATAAATCGAATTTATAGCTAACATATCTGCGTTATACAGGAATAAAAAATTCCTACAAAATCCGAACTTGTAGTCGTATGTTTTCCCATCTTGCCCCATAGATATGGTAAGATGGGTCATGGGGCATGGACACATGGTATAGGCCTGAGGTCATAAGGATATAGGTAGATTTACGTACATTTTACAACAAGATTGTGCGATTTAGTAATATGAAATAACATATTTTTATGTTGTCATAATGTTTATCACTAATATAATAATTACAATAAGGAAACCAATACGTCATAATAGTAGTGATCGAGTTGAAAAAATCGAGGAAAAAAGTAAAATATAATCAACTGATTACGACTTACTTGTACAATTCCTGTTTTACTACAGCCTTCCAGAGTATTCAGTTAAAATAAGTTAACGATGGAGTTTCAACACCGAAGGAAAAATAATCAATGAGTGAAATTAGAAAAAATGAAATTATATCGGTATGTAAGTATTTTCGATTATAATATTATACTTTAATGCTTTTCAAGAAAAAGAATTTGAAAAGAATTGAAATACTTCTTAAATTCGTGTACTTCGCTATCTGTATCTCAACGGTCTATCTAAAATATAATTTTAAAAGTGTATATTTACAAGAATGTTCAGTATTAGGTACGCATCGCAGTCAGTATAAAGTACCTACTCCTATAGTCCTATATATAAACCAATCCATCACCACGGCGGTTTAATGACGATATTATTATAACATGCTCGTGAAGTGTATAAAAAATAAACAGCAAAACGAATACGATTTTCAAGTGTCAGTGTATAGGTGAGTGGCAGATAGTCAGACAGGCATTATTATTATACAGTGTAATAAATAAAGTGAATACGAAAGATGTATAATATAGCGAACGAACTACGAACTGGGCAAACGTCCTACGCGTTTCATTCTCTGCAGTCTTCCGACGTATAACCTACCTACCGCGGTATCGTGCGTGGTTTATTTTTGTACGGAGTACCGATCGGTTATCGCGGGCTTAACACTATATCCGAAGTTACAGTGGGTATTGTTAATATGACAATAATCTTACTAAACGTGCAAAAAGGAGACACTTACTAAAATTTTAAAAAATTACCACCAATCACGTCAATTGGATAAAAATAAAAATTATAAAACGCTCAAATAAAGTACCTACCACTTAATGTAATAATATATTACGATAAATAATTGTAATATTAATATATTTTAGTGAAATAAAATCTGAATATTACTTTTCATAAGGCATATTACACAAAACATGTACCTACGCAGCAAAATAATATCAAAAAATTAATTGAAAAAATATTTAATACACAAAATGTTGAAAATGTTTTAACTATATTTTCCAAAAACCTTCTTTAACAAGGTGGGTAAGTGAATAGTACTCGGCTGTACCTACAGTAGGCAAGTGGGTCAAGTGGGTCACTATAATGGATGTGTTAAATTTGAATTCAATGATATAAAATCATTGTGTACGAAAAACGATTCCGAACGAAGTCGGTCTGACAGCTGATATTACCAAATACAGTATAGGTATCTTATAAATTATTGCTTTAAATAATTTATTTTACTATTAGCATTACAGTAGGTTGAATTGGTTTGCCGAAAACATTGAATTTAAAAATGTCATTGTGGGTATAAAATATAATAATATAAGTACTTTTGATTCACTAATAATATTTTTAAATACTAAGTGCAACATAATAACTGAAATTGTTATTTTTCGTCGAAATTTAAATTAAAAATATCTAAAACAAACACTGTGTTTATTTATGAGAAACTTTGTTTTAAATTTTCAACCCTTAGCTATAAAAATTGAAGATTTTATTAATTTTTAACTACAAAATAATTTGCAAATTTCGTGATTTTGATGAATTTTGTCAAAATTTTAACTTTAATATTGTGTGTTTTTATTATTATGTATTTTTATTTTTTAATATTTTTAAACTGCTATTAAAACAACATATGAAGAACATTGTCATTTTTTTTTCAAGCTAACAAAAAATGATTTAACTACCTAATATACATTCAAAGAAAAAAACTAAAAAAAATTAAACATTTCTGAAAAGACAAGAGTCAAAATATTTATGATGATACATAATATAGTGGCCAATATTAAGTCAAATGTATAGCTATAGCAGTATAGCCTATAGGGCATAGACAATATTTATGACGGGACGAAAACGGGACTAAATATTAAAAAGGGGATAATCCTCCCCCTAATATTAGACTTCTGTCTTGTAATGTGGTAAGTACCTGCCTATTAAATTACACTACAATGTTCAACATTTGGTAAGTCCGAAGATTCCGAATAATGGTTGGATTTAGGATTTGTAGTATATGTACCTTAACTGTGATTGAAGTGTATCAATATAAGTGGGCAGATGGTATAATAGTATACTATTCCAGTAAATGTCTACAATTTGCGTTTTCATAAACTACAGTGATTCAGGAATGATTCGCCGATACCCAACTCGTGGACTACTCGTTTCGCCGACGCGCAAACCGTCTCCGGTAAAAATGGAAAAAGTTCCAATTCACCGATAAACGTAATTTTATAAAATATAAAAATAATTTTTATGTGGAAATCTAGAATATTACAATCTACAATCAAAATGTTGATAAAACTATTTTACTACCATATTATTGGCATTTGTCAGTTGATAGTTAGTAGAGCTCCCTATTTCAAGTGTAGACGAATATTCACGTATTCACGTAATCACGTATTCACGTATACACGTATTCAAGTATTTTAGTGTATTAATATATACTTAATTATTAGCCAAACAATTTACTTATAAATATATACAAAATCTATAGAAAATTTAACAAAAGCATTTGATACATTTATAACGACGATTTTTAAACAAACTAAAAAAAAAAAATAATGTAGAATGATTAATTAAATTAAACAAGTAAATAATAATGATTTCAAATTTCAATATAATTCAATTCATTTCTTAATTGTTTCAAAATTATTAGGTTCATCACAAGATTAAGGAATAATTATAATAGTTTATATTGATAAATTATAAAAAATGTATTCATAATAATGACGAAACTTTTATGAATATTAGTTAGCCAAAGATATTTTATAGTATTAGATCTATACTGTTGGTTTATTTTTTTTCAAAAATAATGCATTTATTATTGTTAACAATAATAAAAGTTATTAATTAATAATTTAATTGAACGGTGTAAATACTAAAAAAGGTTAATCAAAATTATTTAAAAATTCCATTATGTGTATATATAATTAATATAATAATATATTATGTATAAGTTATAAATCCCTACAAAAAATATTTTTTAATTATAATTAAAAAACTAAATCGTCATTCTTCGTATAAGTATCTAATTTATCGTCCAATTTATACTTAAAATATCAAAAAAAAAAATAAAATAAAATTATTGTGCGAATGCATTTCTTACATCTTTTGATTCTATCATGACCTACTTACGAGGGCCTTATATTAAATGTTCAGATCATAGATATAAAAATAATTTTTTTACGATATCTAGCTAATATCATTAATATAATCAATACTAATACCTATGTATTACTTAATTAAAAACCACTATAATATATTATTACCACATTAATTTATAAAAATTTAAAACAGTAAAAAAAATTATATTTTTAAGTGTATATTATGTAATTCATTGTCAATGAATGCAAATCGGGATGCAAAATGAATGTCGGAAAATTGGGTGTCGGCAAAATGGCGTGTCGGCGAATTGATCTGTCGGCCAATAGGTACGTCACGACTTCAGTACAGCTGTACCTAATGGTTCGTGCTATTATCAATCTCAGTCATTATAAATAGTAATTGGTGATTACGTATTATATACTATTGTGAAATTATTTTTTCAGCAACTAAGTGAAGTTTTTCAGTAATTTTTGAAAAATATTATTGGCATATATTTTTGAAGAAAAAAATTAGTATACCAGATACTTACATCGTCCATAAGAGCTCTGTGCTACAAATATTATAAAAAATAATTAAAATCTAAGATGGGAGATGGAAAATGATTACTTAAAGAAGTGAAGGGGTAGCTTTCCACCCCAATTTGACAATGCACCGAATTGTGTACCTGAAGTAAATAACCAATTAGTAGGAAAACCGATGTTTATACAAGAATCGAATTAATCGGCCGACTAACTTTCTGGTGTATACATACATTTTGTATGGGGAAGGGGGGATCAAAAGAAAACAAATTTAAACCTATAGGCTATATGTACCTGCACATTAAAATAATAAATAACAAAATATAGGTAATATATAATTAGGTTCAATAGCCTGTCTATAAATATTTAAAATTGAGTTTAGATAATTGAAGTTACAAACTTAGTACCTATTATTAGGTCTACTATATAGGTATTCATAATTATTTATTAGATTATTACATGGAAAATATAAAGATTCTAATTTTCAAGCGCGGCAAGAAAAATATTTTTTTGTAAATATAATTATATTACAATATTATATTATATTAGTCTACTTAACTTTTTTTTGGCCTATCTACGACATACCTATAGCGCTGTTGCATACCTTTCAAAAAGTTGAAATGACGCCCCTCGATTAAACAATTATATAGCACCTACTTACACAATTAATTCAATTTTTTTTTATGTTTCCTTGTAATGCGCCAACACTAAAAACAATATTTTATAAAATAAAAAAGTCCTATAGGGGGATCTGACCACACCCCTTCCCCCCTTTGTATACGACCCTGTTACCTACAACCTACCACGATGGTATATATTATGCAGCAGCAAAGATTTTCTGATCGGAAAAATCAGTCTTTGGAAAATTTGCTTGAAAATTAAATTTGTTCAGGATTATTTTTTTCATAAAGGAACACGATCAAGTTAACGTACTTAAAAAAAATGAACATGTTCATCTAGTCGTTAATTATAATGATTATTTTATTAGCCTCAGAAAAGGTATAAATCATATTTAAAAAAAAGTGGTTTTTATTTTAATGAGCCAAGTAGGTATTTAATAAATGTATAATGATCAAGTGACATCTAACATAAGATATAGTAAAATTAATTATATAATAAAAACTTTTATCTAAATCCGATATAATCAAGTGGGTATATATAATTTATTAAAATCAAAACCAAATTGAAAGTTATTTCTTAAAAAATATTTTGAAAAATTTCTGATAAATGATAGGTAGGTTATTTAATTGTTATTTAATTTAATAACGTTAAACTTCCGTTTTATAAGCGAATAAAATCAATACATTATTACATAATATTGTATGTACAGAAGCTATAGACTTAAATTTAGGTAATAAATCAACCGATGGAAGGTGATTAATCATTACAGACCTGCAACGGCTACAAATAAACTGTTAGTAAGGTTTAATTATAGATAACAAAATGGAAAATTGAATTAAATCTTAATGTTAAAACAGATATGAAGATATAGTTTGAGGGAAGTAATACGAAAGTAGTAAGTTCCCTCTCGTACTTAGAGATACCACAGAAAAAAACGGCAGTAAACCTTTTCCGCTTTCTATAGCTTTAATAATACTACAAATATAAATCCTATTACCAAACCATTGTCAATTACTTTACAATATAGGTAATGATATTATTGAATTACCAATATAATTTATAAGCTATAGGTACTGAATGATAATAAACATAATGCTTAAAATAAATACCAAAGTATAAGTATTTATTTATAACAATATATGAGTACAAATATGAATGTTATATATCTAACTGTATAATAGTAAGTGTACCTATATGCGTTATTTCCAAACACTGTATGCTGTATTGTACATACAAATACAGTATATTATATTGTATTATATTATATGAATAGACGAATAGATTATTGTTATAAGATTGAAGTATTTATTTTTTTATTTATTCATATATATTAAACGGGTTTTAAACCCTTCAGCAAAATACAAATATTGTGAGCACAGTTTAGCTTAACTTATATATTTATCATATATATGGATAACAATTTAAAATAAGTATTAGTAAGTATGGCGATAATAAACAGCGAAATAAAGGAAAAACTAAATAATAAAAGTAGGTTTTAAATTATTAAATTAACAATAAATAGTAACAAAAGTAACAAGAGGTGACTAAATAATTCAAAAACAGCAATTTAAACAAGTAAACAACAAAGTAAACAAGGTCATATAAACATTCTGTCTAAATACATTAAGTGACATATACCAAAAAAATCAACACGATGAGTTGTACAGTTAACCAAAGACAAGGCTCTGAAGAAAAATGAGG
The DNA here is from genome assembly GCA_016617965.1 of Macrosiphum rosae. Classification (NCBI taxonomy): domain Eukaryota; kingdom Metazoa; phylum Arthropoda; class Insecta; order Hemiptera; family Aphididae; genus Macrosiphum; species Macrosiphum rosae. The sequence continues at coordinate 13,025 of WHPZ01576925.1, forward strand.
TAGGAGTATAATTGTTTTTGCAAAAAAAACATGAAATCAATTGGATTTTCTTAATCCGTGAGTTAGTATATTAAAACCAATGAGAGATAATAATTCCGGAGAATAAATAAGACATATAAAAACATAATATCCGCAACATTTCTCCTCAACTGACAAGACGCAATCCCCAATTAGGTAATTTGCACATTATATGAATCTCTAATGAAATGGGTATATTTAATTTAAAACATAATAGTTTTAAAAATGTAAACTGAGCATTTTCGATTTAAATTGTATGCTAAAAATAGTTGGGTGACCAGACAGTTGACCCAAACTGGAGATGGGACCTAACTAGGGAAAAGTATAATGTTATCAACGCGTAGTTGGTATTTTTAAAATTTAAAAATGTTTTCAAAATGTGGATAGAAAAATCCTTATTAAAATTAAAGAGAATCCTTATAAGTCTCTGATTGAAGTAAATCGTGTAACTGTATAATGACCTATCAATCGTAGGTATTAGGTGATTATATTATTTATAAGAGAGAACGGTATAAGGCTGCACGCCTGCACTTATTTATAGGTATTAAATGGTAAGCGATTAACACGACTCCAATCAACAAATTTATCCAAATTTGTTTTAATTTTAATTTTAATGCATAATTTGGAGATTTAATAACACAAAATAATTTAGCAGCATTGGCAAATAAAAGAATGACAAATGAGCTATCAAAAATGGAAGGTAAATTATTAATAAATAATACAAATAAGAGGGGACCTAAGTGCGACCCTTGAGGAACACCTGAACAAACAAAAAATCATTAGAAACATAACTAGGTATACATTTTTACCACCTGGATACGATAACATAAATAAGATTTTAACCAATTAAAACATTTTCCATTAATACCAAAATAAGATAATTTATATAAAAGAATGTTATGATTTACTTTATCAAACGCTTTTTGAAAGTGTAGAAATAGTGTCCAATAGTTTCAAGTATTGATCCAAATCCGTGTAAAAATGTAAAATGTAAATAAATAATTGAGAATTGCTGATTAATTCACATTTTATGAACCCGGACCACCTACAATTTTTCATGATACCAATTGTTCGTCATAATTAAGATTAGATTTTAAAAACTGATTTTTATGATCAACGTTTCCTTTCGAGCATGCCTATAAAAAATTAAAATCGAAGTAAAATCAGTTCATTTAAATTTTCAAGACATTATATTTCTTAGGTACCTACCGTTTTTAAATTGTGGCGTTTTTTATAATACCTAATTGTAAATAATACGTTAGGTTTTTGACCGACAAGTCGGGAAATATAATCGACTTCCGATCAAATCGACTGTGACGTGAGTATCTACCAGAAATCGATTTCTATACCATAGTTGTTTCTGACCGCAATAACCGAAATCTATATAAATTGAACAATCAGTGTTGATAAAATCACTGACCGATAAGCATTTCACCATCATGAATCATGATCCGACCAGGCATGTTTCCTGCGAATGGGAAAGAGGCCCGTGATACAACTAGGTGGTCTTACACGAAAATAAACTTTTTTTTTAGAAAATATTATTCGCTCCTTATCAGTCATTGACGACAGATTAAGTCGAATTCTTGAATTTTCTTATAAATTAAAATGAATCATAATATAAGTTATATGTTATGATTCGTTTTAATTTATGTTACATAACTCTGAAACAAAATTGAAATTTTGAAAACAAACGTTTGTTTGACTGCAGCACTGCTTATTTCTGTTCTTCAGAAAGCATATTGTTGCCTACCAATATCAAAAACCGCTGAATGAATGTGACTTCAAATTAAAATCGAAATAAGTTGTTCAAAATAATAATAAATTAGGTTTATTTAATTATAATATGCTGGATGACGTGAAACAGCTCATTGAAACTCTATATACATCTGAAATGGTCCGTTTTAGAGCTTATCTGTGGTGCAGCTACGAAATTGTCCCCTCTAATCTATTATGTAAAATGAAGGGCTATTGCCTATTGCTGCGTAAACTAGACTAGTTCAATTTTTGAAACTTTTCAGGGTAATCAAAAAATACTAAATATGAATTGAATTTTTTTAATTTACAATTTTGAATTCTATACGAGTATTATGAAAGAAACTAAACATGTATGAGCACTGTTGGTTTATCTTAGTTCTGTAAATATTTTATAAAAATGTTAACTTGATTCGACATGGTCTTATCTAATTTTTTCCCTACTTATCAATCAAAACGATACTTAACATTTACTATTTTACTGTTTAATGTTCATTGTGGAATGTATACTATAAACTATTCATTTACTTATTATGTATTATGTAAAAATGTGTTTTTTATTTGCAGCAAAAACCAATTTACATTTTACTATAAAACCTATAGGTACTTACAAATACATACGACCGCGACGGACTAATCTGGATTTATTCCGGAAAAAAATGGACTCGTCTGGTTTCTACAGCAAGCATTTCACAAACTGTACCAATAAAAATTGTCGGAATCTACGCTTATTTTACTAATCAAATCATAAATTGATACAGCAATATATTTTATTTTAGATTCTGAGTGGAACGATGAATGTATTGATTTTACAATGATGGGTGTTTTTTTTATTTTGTTTTTTATTTTTGTTTGTGTCTGTCATAAACTTTTAGGATAGTAAAAGTGCTTGGATTTTCTTCAACAGTATCTTTTCTGATAGGAAAATGAATCTAGTTGGTACTTTGGTTTTTCAAAATTAAATTTCCCAGTAGTTTTCAAAAGCGCCGTAAAAAACAAATGAAAAATTAAGGAAAAACGGGAATTTTTACGCAAGATCTGTTTTCGAGAAAATCAATTTTAGTTTTTGGTGCAGCACTTAAAGAAATGACCTTAGGTACATGAAATTTTGACTGAATGTTTATATTAGCAATTAGCATTTTCTTTACACCATAAAATTTTCAAAATATTTTGAATTATTTTGAACTCTTTACGGACATTTTTAGTTTCCATTTTTTTATTTTTTTTTTCTATAAATATCAATAAAATGTTATTTGTTGGGTACAAAAGCTTGAAAATGTAATAGAAGGCTTCTAGTATATTCTTCAAAGGCAGATGAAAAAAATTAAAAATCCATAGTCACAATTTTTTTTTATTAGCATTTAAAGTTCAAATATTGACAAAATACGTAAAAATGACTACAAGTTGCAAATTATTTTGAGTTAGAAATTCATAAAAAATTTTCTTTTTAAATCTAAGATTTGAAAATGTAATACAAGATTTCTTATAAGATTATCTACCTTAATCAAAAAAAAAAGGTCTTCAAACAAATCAAATTACATTTTTATGAGCGTTTGAATTTCATATTTTTACGATATTGGATATTCACTCGATTTCTCATAAAGCGATTTTGTTATAATATTGATATTCAAAAATGAATGACTGTAGATACTTGACAATTCAACTGAATGTTTATATTAGCATTTTCTATACACCATACAATTTTGAAAATAATTTGACTCTTTTTGAGCTGTTTACGGACATTGTCAGTTTTAAATTTTTTTAGTTTTTTTTTCTATAAATATCAATAAAATGTTATATGTTAGGTAAAAAAATCATGAAAATTTAATACAAGGCTCCTGATATACTGTTACAAAATAGCAGTGGAAAAATATTAAAAATACATAGGTACAATTTTTTTTTATAAACATTTAAAGTTCGAATTTTGAGAACATTTATCAAATTTAAAATGTAATAATTATTTTGTAGCTAATAATTTATAAAATATTCAACTTTTATAGCTTAGGATTGAAAATTTAAAACAAGGTTCCACGTAAATAGGTTATATATAAATTACTTTATTCACAATAATATCATCAAATAAACTTAGTAATATCATAGGCTGACTGACCGTTTTCGCTCAGAATCGTTTTTTTTATACAATGATATTATATCATTGAATTCAAATTTAACACCATCCATTATACAGTGACCCACTTGTAACCTACTGTACAGCAGAGCGACACCCACTTACCCACCTTTTTTCATTTTATAAATTTTGTTGAATTTAATCATTGAATTAATCATTTATAACGAAATATTGTCATTTTTAAGTACAATTTTATTTTTTTTTAGTGCAATACTGCAATAAATTTTACTAGTATTTTCTTTATTACTACAACATCCGTGCCCTAATTATAATATATAATTCATTAATAAGTACCTAAATGATGAAAATTTAAGGAGTATTATCTAGGATACCCCATAGGCTTTTATTGATATTTTGATTTTAAAGCAAGTTATGGGCTTTTTTAAATTATAATA